>QEPC01010227.1:4622593-4640138 GCA_003113815.1 Sphenodon punctatus
GGGGGGGGGGAGGGTTTTAGCTCCCCTACCTTATTTATTGTTTTAAGTGAGGTCCCGGGCCCTGTTTTAATATATGGTTGCTATTGTTGATTTGTTTTTAAATTGTTTTTTTATATATTGTATGTGTTTTATTGCTGGAAGCCACCCCAAGCTGTTTGCAGGAGTGGTGGGGTAAAAATTTATAAAATAAATAAAATAAATAAATATACCTAGTGCTTTTTTTCCAACACAAAATTTAAGTAGTTATGATGAAAATAATAATATTGAAGGTTTACACTATGAAAGTATCAACTGCTGTGTAAACATTAAAACAAAATGGCAGTTGGTAAGTGTGAGTTTTCACCGTGGGGCATAACTGACCTCCATGCCCTTACAGTGATTTTTTTCGGTACACACAGAAAATGACATTGTGGGGAATATGGGATCGCAAGGGGAAACAGGACCGAAGGAGGGGGCACACAAGTACACAAACCCCACTCACAGATGCACGCTATTAGTGTTAAAGGAGCCCTCAGTAAGGTGTATCACTGTGTGATCAATTGTATGCTAAAAGGCACCTAGCCCAGCCACCATTAATCAGGGAGCCCACTGGAGATGTCACATCCTGGATTATAGTGATCCTCCACACACACAGGACCCAGGAGGGGAAACAAGTGAGGAGGGGGTAGGGACCCCAGGCCCTGGGAACCCCCAAGGGGAGCGGGGAAGGATTAGGGCAACCACACACAGGAAGGCACGAAAGATCAACAGCAAGGGAGACAGAAGCACACACCTCTCGAACACAATCACTCACCACACGCAGCACTCATCACACAGGAACAGGGAAAGGGAAGGGATTCTAGCAAACCACAGTTTCTCCAAATACCAATGCACAGGCCAGATCACAGGGACCAAGAAGCTCTGATCACCAGCAAGGAAAGAGCCCAATGACCCTCCTTTTATGTGCCTTGCTTCAGACCCTGCCCTCAATTCAGGCTCTCAGAGCACCGCAGCTGCCTCTCATCAGGTAATCGCTGGCCCAGCAGACTGCAAGCAGGGGAAGCCTCTACAGACACAGGTACTGGGGTTGTGGGAAGCACAACCTCCTGGGCACCCCGAGCTGCCCCCCCCCGCCCCCTCCTCCGCTGTCCCTGCGGGCCCCACCCCCTCCACACTCTGACAGACATTTATGAAAACAGACAAAATGCTAAATTGTTGGCCTTATCCAACTTTGAGAACACTTAATGGAAAGAACAGGTTTTGGTTTAAGCATTTGATTTTATTTTTAATTATTTTTTACAGTATGTGTTTGGGGCAAATATGACCCCAGTACCCTAGGCGACCCATGTAGTGCTTTCATTTTTCCATTCATCACAACTGGGGCCTAACTTACCCGTAATGCCGTTTTAGTGAAATTCTCAATTTTTAACAAAATTACAACTGGGGGAAGGGAGGCATGAGCCAACACAAGACAACTGACTCCATTACTGTTGAAGAATACATGGAATATAAAGTGGTATATGTGTACCCTTTTGGGGTTAGACTGACCTCAAAAACCAAGGAAGAAGCACAATGAATAATATAGAGTATATAAATGGTATCCCTTATTTGGTGGTGTACGTTTGTAATAACTTAATGCCAATGATCAAAAAGAAATTAAGATGCCAGACATCAGGATATTAATGTATTGATAGCATCTGAGTAAAATATATGTTCCTCAAACCACATGCTTAAAACCCAAAGGGGCGTCCAAGCAGCCACATCTGCTGCGAAAGCACGTTAAAGCCATCACAAGCGGACATAGGATCACCCAACAGTATCTGAACATCACTCCTCAGCCACAGGTTACCAAGTAGCATGGTGGCACATATGGGCCAAACCTCCACATCCCTAGGATCGCACAAATGGGCACACTGACATATGGCCACCTTCAAGGCAAAAGAAAGCAATATGAAACCCCAGAAGGAATGTTAAGGGAAAAGCAAAGGCGCTTCAAACCAGATGTAATCACAGTTACCTCCACATGAACACCAGGAGTACACTCCCACAATCCAACCAAAAGGCATGATCTTGGCCCCATGGAGGAAGGGCGTGTGTGTGTGTGTGTGTGTGTAAACACGGAAGGAGGCGTGGGCAGCCACCACGACAGGAAGGTACTAAAAACCCAAAAGTTGAGAGGAGACAAAAGAACCAAGTGCAACATGGCATATATGTAAAAGGAACAGTTTATAAATGAACAGGAACAAGTAAACAACAACTACCACAACCAAAACAAACAAGGGGAAGGAAATATATACAATTGGTGGGGGTCAACAAGGGCAGTGTAACAGTGAAAACACATGAGGTGGGGCTACTACAGAAACCTGCACCTGGCATGGCTCCAGCGAGCGCCCGGCCCCTGGGCTTGGGACAGCTCAAGCAGCTGCCTTCTGATCCCCAAGAGGAGCAGCCTGTCAACCTGCTGCTCCCCCTCTTGATCCACCATTCGCACTTGCACTGTGAAAGAGAGGAATAGATACCCCTCAGCACATATCAGCCATATCCCACAGCAGGAGAAGGATGGGTATTTTAAGGGAATTATTTGGAGTCACTCACAGGTCTCATGGTACCACCTGGTACTCTCTTGGTACTGCATGCTTCCCTCATGGTAGGCCTCCGCAGCCCTCATAAGGTCCTCGGCAATGGCCGCCAGTTGGTCCAGTTGATGGGCCAGGAGATCTGTGGATGGAACAACACACATAGAAGGAGAGGAGCTGAGCAGGACAGATGCACTGAACACGACTGGTAACAGTTCATGACTAGATAGCCAGGCACCCATAGGTCTATCCAGGCCACCATTGCTTTGCTGCACCTCCCCCATGGGGAAGCAAAAAGCAGTGATATCAGGGCATGGGCCACCAGACATGGAAGACATGCCCGTTTTTTTTGTTCTCCTTTATACTGGCCTCCGTGACACCCTGATCTCATTTTGCAGTTCATCTGCTGTGCACTCGGTTGTCTCCAGCAGGTCCCTCTCTATGTCCTCCCTCCTGTGACGGTTTCTGGCCCTTAGTTCTCTGTTCCTCTCTGTGCTCCCCATGGTCTGCCGGTGTGGGGTCTGGCGGCTCTCACCAAACCCCAAAGGGGGGAAAAGCCCGGGGTACGTGCGTGTGGGACGGAGCGGCCCCCTGAACCAGGATCCCCTGGTTCGACACTGGGCCTGAGGCTGGGAGGAGAGCGGTGTGCCTGAAAAAGGTTCCCTCAGGATCTTATACGGCAGTATGGAGGATCTCAGTCGCTCCCTGCCAAGTTCATCATAGGGACACAGGCCACGCCGCTTCCCGACCAGGGAAGGCCCCGCACACACTCCCTCTCGTACACACGGTCCCCAGGAACCAGGAAGGGGTGTCGGGGAAGTGAGGTCTCCAGTGAAGGTGTTCCCCCCCCAGGGGGTGACCCACGGTTTAGGGCAAAGGGGCTCCTGCTGTACNNNAGACAGAAGCACACACCTCTCGAACACAATCACTCACCACACGCAGCACTCATCACACAGGAACAGGGAAAGGGAAGGGATTCTAGCAAACCACAGTTTCTCCAAATACCAATGCACAGGCCAGATCACAGGGACCAAGAAGCTCTGATCACCAGCAAGGAAAGAGCCCAATGACCCTCCTTTTATGTGCCTTGCTTCAGACCCTGCCCTCAATTCAGGCTCTCAGAGCACCGCAGCTGCCTCTCATCAGGTAATCGCTGGCCCAGCAGACTGCAAGCAGGGGAAGCCTCTACAGACACAGGTACTGGGGTTGTGGGAAGCACAACCTCCTGGGCACCCCGAGCTGCCCCCCCCCGCCCCCTCCTCCGCTGTCCCTGCGGGCCCCACCCCCTCCACACTCTGACAGACATTTATGAAAACAGACAAAATGCTAAATTGTTGGCCTTATCCAACTTTGAGAACACTTAATGGAAAGAACAGGTTTTGGTTTAAGCATTTGATTTTATTTTTAATTATTTTTTACAGTATGTGTTTGGGGCAAATATGACCCCAGTACCCTAGGCGACCCATGTAGTGCTTTCATTTTTCCATTCATCACAACTGGGGCCTAACTTACCCGTAATGCCGTTTTAGTGAAATTCTCAATTTTTAACAAAATTACAACTGGGGGAAGGGAGGCATGAGCCAACACAAGACAACTGACTCCATTACTGTTGAAGAATACATGGAATATAAAGTGGTATATGTGTACCCTTTTGGGGTTAGACTGACCTCAAAAACCAAGGAAGAAGCACAATGAATAATATAGAGTATATAAATGGTATCCCTTATTTGGTGGTGTACGTTTGTAATAACTTAATGCCAATGATCAAAAAGAAATTAAGATGCCAGACATCAGGATATTAATGTATTGATAGCATCTGAGTAAAATATATGTTCCTCAAACCACATGCTTAAAACCCAAAGGGGCGTCCAAGCAGCCACATCTGCTGCGAAAGCACGTTAAAGCCATCACAAGCGGACATAGGATCACCCAACAGTATCTGAACATCACTCCTCAGCCACAGGTTACCAAGTAGCATGGTGGCACATATGGGCCAAACCTCCACATCCCTAGGATCGCACAAATGGGCACACTGACATATGGCCACCTTCAAGGCAAAAGAAAGCAATATGAAACCCCAGAAGGAATGTTAAGGGAAAAGCAAAGGCGCTTCAAACCAGATGTAATCACAGTTACCTCCACATGAACACCAGGAGTACACTCCCACAATCCAACCAAAAGGCATGATCTTGGCCCCATGGAGGAAGGGCGTGTGTGTGTGTGTGTGTGTGTAAACACGGAAGGAGGCGTGGGCAGCCACCACGACAGGAAGGTACTAAAAACCCAAAAGTTGAGAGGAGACAAAAGAACCAAGTGCAACATGGCATATATGTAAAAGGAACAGTTTATAAATGAACAGGAACAAGTAAACAACAACTACCACAACCAAAACAAACAAGGGGAAGGAAATATATACAATTGGTGGGGGTCAACAAGGGCAGTGTAACAGTGAAAACACATGAGGTGGGGCTACTACAGAAACCTGCACCTGGCATGGCTCCAGCGAGCGCCCGGCCCCTGGGCTTGGGACAGCTCAAGCAGCTGCCTTCTGATCCCCAAGAGGAGCAGCCTGTCAACCTGCTGCTCCCCCTCTTGATCCACCATTCGAACTTGCACTGTGAAAGAGAGGAATAGATACCCCTCAGCACATATCAGCCATATCCCACAGCAGGAGAAGGATGTGTATTTTAAGGGAATTATTTGGAGTCACTCACAGGTCTCATGGTACCACCTGGTACTCTCTTGGTACTGCATGCTTCCCTCATGGTAGGCCTCCGCAGCCCTCATAAGGTCCTCGGCAATGGCCGCCAGTTGGTCCAGTTGATGGGCCAGGAGATCTGTGGATGGAACAACACACATAGAAGGAGAGGAGCTGAGCAGGACAGATGCACTGAACACGACTGGTAACAGTTCATGACTAGATAGCCAGGCACCCATAGGTCTATCCAGGCCACCATTGCTTTGCTGCACCTCCCCCATGGGGAAGCAAAAAGCAGTGATATCAGGGCATGGGCCACCAGACATGGAAGACATGCCCGTTTTTTTTGTTCTCCTTTATACTGGCCTCCGTGACACCCTGATCTCATTTTGCAGTTCATCTGCTGTGCACTCGGTTGTCTCCAGCAGGTCCCTCTCTATGTCCTCCCTCCTGTGACGGTTTCTGGCCCTTAGTTCTCTGTTCCTCTCTGTGCTCCCCATGGTCTGCCGGTGTGGGGTCTGGCGGCTCTCACCAAACCCCAAAGGGGGGAAAAGCCCGGGGTACGTGCGTGTGGGACGGAGCGGCCCCCTGAACCAGGATCCCCTGGTTCGACACTGGGCCTGAGGCTGGGAGGAGAGCGGTGTGCCTGAAAAAGGTTCCCTCAGGATCTTATACGGCAGTATGGAGGATCTCAGTCGCTCCCTGCCAAGTTCATCATAGGGACACAGGCCACGCCGCTTCCCGACCAGGGAAGGCCCCGCACACACTCCCTCTCGTACACACGGTCCCCAGGAACCAGGAAGGGGTGTCGGGGAAGTGAGGTCTCCAGTGAAGGTGTTCCCCCCCCAGGGGGTGACCCACGGTTTAGGGCAAAGGGGCTCCTGCTGTACCTTAAGGGTAGGGCACCACGTGTCAGGGAAGGACAGGACAAGTACACGCACACTGCGCTTCAGGGCTACTCACACACGCCGCCTTGCACTCACCCACTCACTCGCCCACTCTCTCTCTCTCTCTCTCTCTCTCTCTCTCTCTCAGTCTCAGTCCACAGTTGTCCAGAACAGTCACAAGGGGGGGGCCGGTATCACAGGCAAGGCTCTGATCAACCAGCACTGAGCCTAGCCTGAGTCCCTCTTTAAATAGTGTGAGCAGGGGCGTGCCGCCGCAAGCGTTGGGAGCGGCGCAGCGGCGCCTGCGGGGGCGTCTCCCTCAGGCCGGCTTGAGCAGGGGGCGTGGCCTGATGCGCCGCGTCCTCCGCGGGCGTGCCTCGAGCCTCCAGCGGCGGCGGCGTTGTAGGGGGCGTGGCTTCTGGGTCGGGCGCGGGGAGAGACTGTGGGGGCGTGTCCCTATGCCCCGGGCGGCGGGGGGTGGCCCGCCGACGTGCTTGCCTCTCAGGCGCCCTTGGGTGCGAGGCTCCCCACCTCCTCAGGCCCAGGGGCCTGACAGTACCCCCCCATCCAGGGGAGCGCCTCGCGGAAGGTGCAGGTGCCTCTGGATGTCGGGCATGAAACCGGCGCAGCAATGCAGGGGCATGGATATGATCGAGTGGTTCCCAGGAATTTTCCGAAGCATCATACCCTTTCCATTTCACGAGGTATTGTAGACGCCCCCTGTGACGACGACTATTCAGAACGGCTTGCACTTCGTATTCAGGGTTGTGTGGGTCACTGACGGGGACTGGTCCGGGCCGCGGCGCGGGGTGGTGTGTCCCTGCCGGCTTCAATAGGGAGACATGAAAGGTCGGGTGGATTTTATACTGTGGAGGTAGTTTCACCGTGTAGGCCACATCATTGATCCTACGTGTGATGGGGAAAGGTCCCATGAAGCGGTAGTCGAGTTTGGCTGAGGGCCTAGTAGTAGGGTAATGCCGGCGATCTACCCACACCGGGTCACCCACCTGAAAGGTGGGTGCCGGAAGTCGATGTCGGTCGGCATATTGCTTATAGCGTTGACGCGCCTGTTGTAAGAAGACCAGGGCCGCGGCTTGGGCTTGGTGAATCTGCGCGACTAGTGCTCCCGCCGCGGGGACATGGGATAGATCCAGATCTGGTGTGCAAATCCGAGGGTGAAATCCGTAGGTGATGAAAAAGGGGGAGTTTCCCAACGAAGCACTGAGGGTATTGTTATGAACAAATTCCGCTAAGGGGAGCAACTCTACCCAATCATCTTGAAGATGGTCTACGTAACACCGCAGGTATTGTTCGAGTGCTTGATTTGTTCGTTCCACTTGTCCGTTAGCTTGCGGGTGATAGGCTGTGGTAAGGTTCAGTTGAATCTGTAGAACTTGTAGGAGATTTTTCCATAGGCGCGAAGTAAACTGCGAACCACGATCTGATACGATGTCGACAGGCACGCCGTGGAGCCGTATGACATTTTGCAACAGTAACTGTGCAGTGTGCTTGGCGGTGGGTAAGCCAGAACATGCGGCGAAGTGCGCCAACTTTGTAAAATGGTCAATAACCACAAAGATAGTGTTCTGCTTCTGGGACGGGGGTAGGTCGACAATAAAATCTATGCCTATGCGTCTCCAGGGTCCCTGTGGTAGGGGCGCCAAGTGCAATAAGCCAATAGGCTTGCGGCGCGGGATTTTAGTGCGGGCGCAGGTTTCGCAGGCTTGAACGTAGCGGGCTGTGTCCGCTCGCATGGTGGGCCACCAAAACCGTCTCCGTAAGAGATCATACGTTCGCTTAATGCCTGGGTGTCCGGCGAGGGGCGCATCATGGTGACTTTGAAGTACGTGTTGACGGTCGCCCGGGGGTACGATGCTAACTGCCGGGTCTCTGTCCTCTCCGGTGTCTTGGTGGGTAGGGGTTCCGGGAGTGGCTTCACTTGCCCGCGTGTGGGTTAGTCCAATGCTATTCGGAACAATCGGCTCTCCCCGTTGGTAATTCACCGGCTGATCCCCCAGGGAGCGTGATAAGGCATCTGCAATTATGTTCTGCTTTCCGGGGCGATACTGGATTGTGAAGGAAAACCGGGAAAAGAAGAGCGCCCAACGTCCATGTCGGGCGTTGGCAATTTTAACGGACTGCAGATATACCAAATTTCGGTGATCGGTGATCACTTGGATGGGCCATTTGGCCCCTTCTAGGTAGTGGCGCCAAGTAGTAAACGCAGCCTTAATGGCCAATAACTCCCTGTCCAGGATCGTATAGTTTGCTTCTGCGCTGGTAAGTTGCCGCGAGTAGAATGCGCAGGGGAGAAGGACGGGTTCTGCGGTGTCTTCTTGGAGCAACACCGCCCCAATGGCATTGTGAGATGCGTCGGTTTCAACCACAAAGGCTTTTTCGAAGTCTGGAAATCGAAGTAAAGGTGCACGCGTAAAGGCGATTTTCAAGGTTTCAAAGGCCCTTTGTTGTGGTGTGGCCCACACATACGGCACCCCTTTTCGGAGAAGCTGCGTTAAGGGCTGTGTAGTCGCTGCGTATCGGGGAATGTACTGGCGATAATAGTTGGTGGTTCCAAGAAATCGCTGGAGGGCCTTAACGGCGGTCGGTGGTACCCAGGCCTGGATAGCTTGTATTTTGGCCTCATCCATCTTTAGACCTTCCGGGGAGATGATAAAGCCAAGGAATGCAATGGTGGTGGTATGGAACACACATTTGGATAGCTTGCAGAACAGCCGATGTTGTCTAAGTTTGGAGAGGACCGTCTGTACATGTAGTACGTGTTCTGCTGGGGAAGGGGAGTAAATCAAAATGTCGTCTAAGTAGGCTATTACATAGACATCCAGGACTTCACGCAAAATGTCGTTTATTAGATGTTGAAAGGTGGCAGGGGCGTTGGCAAGGCCAAACGGCATAACTAGATACTCAAAGTGTCCATATCGTGTACGAAACGCCGTCTTCCATTCGTCCCCTGCCCGTATGCGTACCAAGTTGTATGCCCCCCGAAGGTCTAATTTCGTAAAGACCTGGGCTCCTTGTAGGCGGTTGAGTAATTCTGGAATTAAAGGGAGGGGGTACCGATTCTTAACAGTCATAGCATTGAGTTCGCGGTAATCAATGCACGGCCGGAGTTCCCCGTCCTTTTTGGGCACAAAAAACAGCGGTGCCCCAGCGGGGGAGGTGGACGGGCGAATAAATCCTTTTCGTAAATTGTCATCAATATACGCCTTAAGGGTGCGGAGCTCAGGTCCTGATAGGGCATAAATACGTCCATACGTAGGTTGGTGGCCCGGGAGGATTTCGATCGGACAGTCGTAGGGGCGGTGGGGTGGGAGACTAGTAGCTTCCTGCTCGTCAAACACGTCGGCATATTCCTGGTACATCTGGGGAAGTCCGTCCGGCCCCCTGGTTAGAGTAGTCCCACACAGAGGTCTTGCCGGCAGAGTTTCCAAACCAGCTGGCGTCCCGAGGATTTGTAGCTTACGCGCCTGCCAATCGATAAGGGGGTTCCATAAACGTAACCAGGGAAGTCCAAGTACAATAGGGAAGCTCGGTGAGCGCACAACATCCAATTGTATTGGTCGGGTGCATCCCTGCACCATAATGGGCAGTGGCGGAGTTTGTGAAATCACCGGCCCTGAGACCAACGGGGATCCATCGATGGATTGCACCAACTCGGGTGTCTTCCGGGCTTGCTGGGGAATCTGGTGATGTTGGAGGTATTTTACGTCGACAAAATTCCCCGATGCGCCTGAATCAATAAGGGCCCACCCAATCAACGTGTTGGTGGGGCTAATTCCCAACGACACGGGAATCCGCAGGTGTGGCCCTCGCTGGAGCGGAGAGACTCCCATCTCGCCCTTTGTCGGGGTCGCCTGGTGATTTCGGCCCAGGATGCCCCCTATACATCCCGGCCGCGCGCGTTTCCCGCCTCTCTTCGGCCTTTGGGGAGGGCTGGACAGTTGCGGGCAAAATGCGATGCCTCTCCACAATAAAAGCATAGCCGGGACGCCCGGCGCCGTTCCCGTTCCTCCGTCGGGAGCGGTCCCCGTGCCATCCCGATCTGCATGGGCTCAGACTCATCTTTGGGTCGGGCATCCACTTGCGTGTTTCCACCCGTGAAGGGACGCGGGGTGAACCCCCGCGGATTATCACTCCGCCGCTCCCGGCGTCGTTCATTTAGTCGCTCATCAATCTGCACCGTCATATTAACAAGTTCCCCCCAGGTTTTGGGGGCGGTAGCATAGACCAGCTGGTCTTTGATTTCATCATTCAGACCTCGCCGAAACATCACTCGGAGCACGTTGTCTGGCCAGCCCAACTCCACGGCCACCTGTTGAAAACGAGTCACATATTCAAGGAGCGGGCCCCGACCCTGTTTTAACGTGGTGATAACAGTTTCTGCCTCCTGGATGCGGTGGGGATAATCATATAAAAATTTAAATTCCTTGACAAAATTATCATAATCCTCCAACAATGGGCTGTTCCCTGTGAGGAGGGGCGTGGCCCAAGCCAGCGCATGCCCCTCCAACAGCCCAATTACAAATGCTACTTTCCTGGCATCCGTATTGTAGGTGCGAGGCTGCGTTTTGAAAGTCAGTTCACAGAGGGCCAGGAACCCCCGGAACTGCCGACGATCCCCCGTGAATCGAGCAATGGCGGGCCCCTTGGGCTCCCGGGGTCGGAACTCCCTGTCCTCGTCTTGCACGGGGCGCGGAGTCTCTTCCGGGGTGGCGGCTTCCGCCCCGCGTTGTTCTTGCAGGTCCCTGACCTCCATTGCCAGGGACTGAACCGTGTGGTTCAGTTCACGGAGCTGCGCCAGAACTTGCTCCATGGCTCGGGGTGCTGGTTGATTCTGTGGGGTCTGGCGGCTCTCACCAAACCCCAAAGGGGGGAAAAGCCCGGGGTACGTGCGTGTGGGACGGAGCGGCCCCCTGAACCAGGATCCCCTGGTTCGACACTGGGCCTGAGGCTGGGAGGAGAGCGGTGTGCCTGAAAAAGGTTCCCTCAGGATCTTATACGGCAGTATGGAGGATCTCAGTCGCTCCCTGCCAAGTTCATCATAGGGACACAGGCCACGCCGCTTCCCGACCAGGGAAGGCCCCGCACACACTCCCTCTCGTACACACGGTCCCCAGGAACCAGGAAGGGGTGTCGGGGAAGTGAGGTCTCCAGTGAAGGTGTTCCCCCCCCAGGGGGTGACCCACGGTTTAGGGCAAAGGGGCTCCTGCTGTACCTTAAGGGTAGGGCACCACGTGTCAGGGAAGGACAGGACAAGTACACGCACACTGCGCTTCAGGGCTACTCACACACGCCGCCTTGCACTCACCCACTCACTCGCCCACTCTCTCTCTCTCTCGCTCTCTCTCTCTCTCTCTCAGTCTCAGTCCACAGTTGTCCAGAACAGTCACAAGGGGGGGGCCGGTATCACAGGCAAGGCTCTGATCAACCAGCACTGAGCCTAGCCTGAGTCCCTCTTTAAATAGTTTGAGCAGGGGCGTGCCGCCGCAAGCGTTGGGAGCGGCGCAGCGGCGCCTGCGGGGGCGTCTCCCGCAGGCCGGCTTGAGCAGGGGGCGTGGCCTGATGCGCCGCGTCCTCCGCGGGCGTGCCTCGAGCCTCCAGCGGCGGCGGCGTTGTAGGGGGCGTGGCTTCTGGGTCGGGCGCGGGGAGAGACTGTGGGGGCGTGTCCATATGCCCCGGGCGGCGGGGGGCGGCCCGCCGACGTGCTTGCCTCTCGGGCGCCCTTGGGTGCGGGGCTCCCCACCTCCTCAGGCCCAGGGGCCTGACAGCCGGTGAGGGGTAGGCTGCCCTGGCGGTGGCATGGCATCTGTTGAAAAAGGGAGAAGTTAATCAGCATGACCTGATCTGCTCTCTTTCTTATGGTGGAGATGTGGGAGTGTATGACTGTTGCTGTATGGACACACCAGCATGACCTATATCCTGTGCCTGGCATGGGATGGATGATATTGCGTGCTTGGTGCTGTTGTAGTTTTCCCATTAGGTGTGTCCCTGGGGGGCCTCTGCTTTTGGTGTGGCTTTGCAGGGGTGGCTTGTGCAATGTGGTCAATGATCAATGATGGTCAGGAAAATGGAAACCGGTGGCAAGATGTCCCCTTTCCTCCCTATTGACCACTCAGAATTCAGAAACAAGCAGTTTGGGCAGCCTCTAATAGTGGCCCTACAAAAGAAGGGGAATTATATTAGCAAAGAGCCTGTTTACAGGCAATCAATTCAGGTCTAAACCCGACTTAGAATTTTTTTTGCATGCCCCAGTGGACTTGTTTCAGTATAATCAGGTACAAAATTTTTTCATGGGATCTAAGAAGAGAGAAGGTTTCTCTCTCTCTCTCTCTCTCTCTCTCTCTCTCTCTCTCACACACACACACACACACACCCCATCCCCCAAGGGGTTAGAGGTTCTACTATTCTCCTTGTCTGGGAGGAGGGGGTTGCTTTCTAACATTTAAGTAGAACTGAAAACAATCTGATACAAGCCCCATTTGTTCAAAATTGGGAATGGGGTATTCAGAGGAAGTTTGATGCAAAGGAGTTGGCCCAAATGAGGACACACATGCAGAAATGTTCATCTTTGCTATCCATAGTGGAGACCCAAATTAAAATTTCATTGCGACTGTACTTGATGCCTGTTAAGATAGCTGCATTTGCAAAGAACACTTCTACAACATGTTGGAAAGGTTGTGGGGAAAGGGAAGGTTTCTTGCACTGCTGGTGGTCTTGCCAATACGTTCAACCCTTTTGGGCTAATATCGGGGACTGTATGAGGAAGGCTACGGGCCTGATTATACCATTTAGATTGGAGACCGCCCTATTGGGGATATACCCAGAAATACCTCTTATGGACGTGCACAAAGGCACATGTGTTTAAATGTTGTTGGTTGGTGCCAATGTAATAGCGTGAAACTGGAAAAATAATAAACCCCCTTCACTACACATTGTTGTTGTTGTTGTACTTTATTGGCACAAGCTTTCGCCATGGCCAAAAAGGTACAACCTTTTTCTCTCCTACTCGACGACAGCAGCAGTACAGAAGATTAGAACCCATGACTTTTAGCTTCCTGAGCAAGGAGTCTTTCCACTAGACCATCAAGCCCAGCTTCCACTACACATGTGGCTTAACCACTTATGGTTTGTCATGTCGATGGAAAAACCTCTTGTAGAACAGAACGGGGACTTGGAGGATTTCTACTCAACATGGTCAGACTGCTTCTCATGCATTGAAGAACGCCTTAATGTGGACATACCAGAGGACCCTATTTTACTAAATAAAGGACATTTGATTTTCAATATTCTGTATCCCAATCTAGTATGTGTCAGGTGGGAGGGGAGGGAAGCACACACACCAGGTCCCACTCGCACGTCTGGGTCCTTAGGTCCCTCTGCGGGGTTTCCAACTGGGAAAACAATGCCCATCAGGATAGTAAGTGGGCCACACGGTCTTATAAGGACCAGGCCCCTAGCATCATAGGGCGCAGCAACTGAGGGAGGACAAGGCCCACACCGCTCACACGTCTCTTGCACTCTCACACCAGAGAGGGGGGGGAATGCGGAAGGGTGAGAGGTGCCAGGTATGCAGGGGTCCCAGGTATGCAGGGACGGGGAGGACTGCTCGCGGAGGAGGGGGAAGGATTCCACAGACCAGGACGGGAAAGGTGCACACACTCACAGTCAACCACTCACACAGACACACACACACACACACACAACGCCCACTCGCTCTATCCTACTACAGGGAAGTTGGGGAAGGAAGTTCACGCCAAGTACTACACAAACTCTTAACAGCAATACACAGCAATACACAATCTCTAGCGCATATACAAAGTCTTTGGAACACGTCACTTAGCTTTCTAGGGTGACCGGTCTTGATTCATTCACCAGTGCCGAGGGAACCCTGGCACCAACAATTTAAGGCAAAGGTCCCGCCCTGCCTCCCGCCACGCCGCAAGCCATGTGGAGCGCCGCAGGGGACGCAGCTCCGCCCCCGCTATGTCAGAGCCTGCTCTGTCTGAGGCATGGTTGGCCGCCAGAACTGCTGGGACACCCAGGGCCGAGGGGAGCGTCCCCTTGTGTACCCCGACATTGGGGCGTGGCGCCACTGTGCACCCCCGAGGAGGGTGTCCCCCCCCCCGGCCTGACAGCGGCGCCTAATGTCAGTATGTGACACTATGAACAGGATGTTACTGTGCATGTGATTTTTTAAACAAAAATTTTTGGGTGGGGTGGTGGGTGGTGGCATTTTCTATGGGTCAGGTTACTATTTCTTGTCAAATACAAAACCTCTGTTGTGTATTGGTCCCGTTCTATACCAAGGGACCACATTATTTGTCAGTAACTCAGTACTTTTTTTACTAGAACAACTAAATTTTAAAAATTTTAAATAGACAAAAAAAATAAAGATAAAGAAAAGTAGGAACATTCTATATGCTTTTGTTATAGACTTTGCTTTCTAGGGAATACAGTACAGCCCCGTTTATGATCAGTAAAATTCTTGTGTATGCATATAATAAATCCAGCAATTAATTAGCAAACCAGATTTTCTCTTGAGTTCGAACTTCAACAGACAGCAGATATCTATATGAGCATTAGGGTTAGGATCTGTAAAGGTGAAATCTGGAGTATCCCAGAATAGATAGAGGATTACAGCCATAATTTTGCCTAATAAAAGGCAATCAGTCTTACCTTGTACACAGAATGAACATGAAAGAGGGTGCAATGTTGTGGCCACCGTAAGCCATGCCTACGTGAGGCACATGGCCAGAATGCCCGCATTCCTTCCGCATGCTGCAAGCCATAGGGGGCAAAGGTGCGACCCCTGCTGACGTGACATCCCCCCTCCCGAACCCACTCAGCCTGCAGGATGGAGCAGGAACTGTGCCTTTGCCCTGTGCAGCTTGCAACATGCATGCACACCTGAGCACCTGCCATTCTGCCGAGCACTGCACCTGCAGGTGGCTTACACCAGCCACAGGCTTGCACCCTATAATTTAAATAACTCTAGCACGGACTAAATAAATATTTAGGTGGCTGTTTCCACTCAAATAGATGTAGTTGGGCAGAGTAAGGAAGGTGCAGCAAATTTGGAGTTCTTTCAGACATCACCCTTGCACTCACAGAAAGCCTTCGGTGTATACTCCATGGGTGGGCCTGTTTCAACATCGAAACTATATGGTGCCATCACAACTGGCTTATGGAAACCACTCCATGGAGTAATCACCGAGGACCCTCTGCAGATGTCAGTCTGACATCTGAAAGCAGCTTTACAGGTTTTCTACAATAACATACCTCCCAACATTTCAGTAGGCCAAATACATACTTCCACTCAACTCGGGGGGGGGGGGAGGGGGGAGCATAGGGGGCATATGCCCCCCAGATTTTCCCAAACCCTATAGAATCCCTGTCCAGTTCCCACTCCTGTGCCCCCCTCCCCCCCCCCACTATATACAGTTACCATTCACCTATATCCACACAGTCACGCGCACATTCACATAGACATGTTCACTCACACATCCCTGGTGGATGACAAGGGGTGATTATGATTTGAATGCTCCAGCATAAGTGGTTCGTGGAGCTATACAGTGTGATCCTGACTATTCAAGTCAATAGTTCGACTCTATTAATTTTAATTGGTGAGGATTGCATCCTATCTTCGTGCAACCCAGCAGAGCATCATTGGAGTAAGTGCAATAGTGCAGCAAAGGGTGCCTCTCCCTATGCTCTACATACCATTCAAGATGTAGGATGCCTTTTAAAAACAATCATGCCTGTAGCATCACCATTAAGACCATGAACCTCTTACTCCACTCTCACTAACAGCAACTCATGAGATTTTAGGGGCCATGTAGGATTTCTTTATGGTTTGCACAGGTTATCTGTGGCTGGCCAGCTGCTGGCATGTGTCTAGCCCAGTCCGGTGCTCCCATGGGTGGGGAATGGTTGGCTACCACTGCACCTCCCAGGTTCTAGACAGCCAGGGATTCAGGGCTGCGGCAGCTTCTAATTGCCATGGTTGCAGGGACTGTGTTTTGTGCTGGGGACAGGATTCTGTATGCGGCGCGGGGTAGTGGGTGGCTATATGTGAAGCTGCCCCAGAACTGTGCCGGAGCGTGGCAACTGCTTGCACACTCATGGAACCCACGCATCCCCATCCATCAACACGTATGGAGCAACCAGCAAGAAACTGGGTAGCTCTATGTGTGGGCATGGATGGAGGTGCGTGTCTAACACTCAACAGATCGTGTGCACAGGGCAGCATACCCACATGTAGCACAGGCCAACTGAAACGGTAGCAAAAAGGCCACACGAGGGATAGAGCAGTACAACATCGACACACACACGCCCGATACATCCACAGCCTGGCCAGATGCCCTTAAAGGACGCGCGTGCGAAGAGACAGGCATGCTGGCTCCCACCATGGCCCCCAAACAAGCACAAATGCAGGGATCCATTGCCACCTGGACTTACCTGCTTGCAGTTGGTGCGGGGGGGGCTTGTCTCCTCGCCGCCGCTGCCAACACCACCGTTGCCGCCGCTCGCCGCTGGGGCCGCCGCCGCCGCTGCTCGTCATCCCCGCAGGTTACCTGCGGGGAACAAGAACAAGAAGCAAGACCTGTGAGTTGGGGGTAGGGGGGGGAACGCAAAGGGCAGCCACGTGGGCTGTCCTGTCCCCTCCCCCCCACCCGGAAGTAGCAGGGGCTAAAAGCCCACAGACAGCGGCTGGAGCCGCAGAGCCTGCCTGCAGGGATCCATTGCCACCTGGACTTACCTGCTTGCAGTTGGTGCGGGGGGGGCTTGTCTCCTCGCCGCCGCTGCCAACACCACCGTTGCCGCCGCTCGCCGCTGGGGCCGCCGCCGCCGCTGCTCGTCATCCCCGCAGGTTACCTGCGGGGAACAAGAACAAGAAGCAAGACCTGTGAGTTGGGGGTAGGGGGGGGAACGCAAAGGGCAGCCACGTGGGCTGTCCTGTCCCCTCCCCCCCACCCGGAAGTAGCAGGGGCTAAAAGCCCACAGACAGCGGCTGGAGCCGCAGAGCCTGCCTGCAGGGATCCATTGCCACCTGGACTTACCTGCTTGCAGTTGGTGCGGGGGGGGCTTGTCTCCTCGCCGCCGCTGCCAACACCACCGTTGCCGCCGCTCGCCGCTGGGGCCGCCGCCGCCGCTGCTCGTCATCCCCGCAGGTTACCTGCGGGGAACAAGAACAAGAAGCAAGACCTGTGAGTTGGGGGTAGGGGGGGGAACGCAGAGGGCAGCCACGTGGGCTGTCCTGTCCCCTCCCCCCCCACCCGGAAGTAGCGGGGGCTAAAAGCCCACAGACAGCGGCTGGAGCCGCAGAGCCTGCCTGCAGGGATCCATTGCCACCTGGACTTACCTGCTTGCAGTTGGTGCGGGGGGGG
>QEPC01010228.1:1276-12381 GCA_003113815.1 Sphenodon punctatus
CCCCATTATTTGGCTTTCTTTCCCCATAAGCTGAGGTAGCATTTGCAATATATTCATCTGTCCTCCTCCCAGCCTGTTTGACATTCATGATCCCCTGATTAAGCAAGTGTGATTTGAGATTAGGGGTACAATTATTTAGGAATTGCTCAAGGATGACAAGGTCCATTACTTGCTCCTTCATAGCCTTCCCTTGTGCATCTAACCATTTCACCCCATACTGATTTAACATTTTCCCCATATCTGCATAAGACATACCGTCTCCCTTCTTAAAGTTGCGTAATTTTAGGTGAAAAGTTTCTGGAGTGATTCTGTACTCGAGAACTGCTTTTTTAAATTCCTCAAAAGTCAGTGCTTGATTTCCCTCCAGATTTGTATTGTACACATCTCTTGCTTTCTCAGGGATCTTGGGTATCACCAGATTGATCCACAGGTCCTCTGGAATCTTTTCTCGTTGAAAGATGTGCTGGGCAGTTGTGAAAAAATTATCAATGCATTCACTTTCTTTGTATAGGGGCAGAAGTGCTGAACAGTCTCTGATTAGCTGTCTTCTGTCTTTTTCTTGGCTGCTTCCAGAGGGTAGTGTGGGTTGGATTCCTGCATCTGTCTGCACTTTCAGGAGAGCGAGTTGATGTTTTCTCTCTTTTTCTTTGTCCCCCCCCCCTCTCTCCTGTGCTTGCGCTTGCCTCTCTCTTTGTCCTGTCTCTCTCTCTCTTTTTCTTTGGTTTTAATTTTCTCCAGTCTGAGATCACGTTCCATTCTCAGTCTGACTATCTCGAGTTCAGGGTTTGAGCCTTGTCCTGCTGGTTGCCGGTCAGTTGGAAGGGGGTTTTGAGGCACGTTTGGCAGCGCATCTCCATTTACTGGTTGCTGGTCGGATGGAGAGGGGTTTGGAGGGGGATTTGCTGCCCCCGCTCCGTTCCCATCCATTCCATTCATGCTCATTTCAAATTCTCGTATCTGCTGCTTCAGTTGCTGTTTAGTTTTCCCTTCTGCTTCGAGACCTCTCTTTCGGGCTTCCCTGCTCAGCTCTGACCTTCTCAGGTGGTGAAAGTGCTTTGGGAGCCCTATCTTGTTCACTGTCCCTGACCTGAAATCAAAACCAAAACAACAAACTGCCACTCTGTTCCAAGATTTGCTTATTTTCTCTCTCAGAGCTGAGTTCCAGACTCCTGGGACTCTCAGGCTCTGCAGATATGGGATTTACTCCCCTCAGAGGATTCCAGTCGCCTGGCTATCCTCCTCTACTTTCTATACACCCAACACTGGTGCAGACCATCCCTCCCATGTCTTCAGCCCCCATCTCCTCAGTCGCATGCTATGCCACCCCTGCATGTATGTATGCCACCCCTGCCATGTCCTTCCCCCCCCCATGTCCTCTGTCCCAGATCTCACATGCTATGCCACCGCTGCTGGACCCCCACTGCAGCCCATTCCTCCCTCCCAGCGTAATTCCCACTCATGTATCTAGCCGCCATGTCCTCCCCCCCATGTCCTCTGTCCCATGCTGAGCCCTCTTACCTTCCCCATAGATCCCGCGTTCTATGGCACCTCTGCTGGCCCCCCAGTGCAGCCCAAGCAGGGGGATCTGGGTACAGGCTGGGGGGGGGGGGCGGGGAGAGGGAAGCAGGTGGATCTGGGTGCAGGCTGTGGGGAGTGCAGGTTTGTGCAAATGGGAGAAGCCACTCCAAGTAGAACAGAAGGTTGCTACCTTGTAAACAAGGTTCTTTGAGATGGCTCCGAACATTCTCACAAACGTGCCCCCTCCCCCTGTCACCCGACCCAATTTTTAATTATTTTTTTTAAATCAAGCCCCTGCTGCCCCCTGCACCTATACGCCCCCCCCAGGGCAAGACCCGGGCGTAAATGCGCCCCCCCCAGCGCCATGGTAGCTACACCCCTGGGAGGGGAGGAAATGACCGTGGAGTCGACTACCTCCTCCAGGCATTTCCCCTGCCCCGATATTGCAACCCATGAAGTCCTCACTTCTGCAAGGGGCGACTGCGCTGGGCAGGGGGGGGGGGGGGGGGAACCCCCCTTCCACCTGCGCAGCCTGGGGGGGGGGGGGGGGGGGAAACGGCCAAGCCAACTGCCTCCTTCAGGCAGCGCTTCCATCCCCCTCCTTGCTAGGAGGAGCAGGGAGAAACCGCGCTCCTACACCCAAGCCGCAACCGCAAGAGCCTCCCAGATGGGACTCAGATCTTCTTGGGGTGGGGGCTGTCTCAACTCGCCACCCTGGGCACAAAGCAAGTGCTCCCTTTAGGGGCTGCAAGTGTCTGTTCCTGGGAGAACTTTTTGTCTTTTCCTTTTTTTGGGGAGCAGCTGGCAGATCAGTCTCTCCTTGCTGGAGATCGTGCTGTTGGTGTGTTCCTCTCTTCTGGTCACATCCAGCTCCGCTTGGTAGTGAGCGCAGGCGCAGTGGCCCAGCACAGAGATACGCGCAGGGCAAAGATACTCTCTGGGACGCGTTTGATGCTCTTTTAAACATCAAACGCGTTGTGGAGAGTGACGCGGTCCAGGGCAGAAGATGGCTTCGCAGTGCCATGTGAATGTGTCGTGCGCATTTACAAGGCATGCGGGAGAAGCCAGACTCGTGCTTTTGCAAGCGCTCGTTTAAAAACGCCCTTAAGCGTGTCTGTGCGAAAAGGGCCTATATTTTGAGTGCCGAGATCACCTTAAAATGGTTTGAGGCAGCTGCTAATCTTAAAATTCCTTTTGATGAGCAAGATGCCTTTAAAGCCACTAGTGTCCTAGGTTTATTCCAGGAGCCAGAGCTGGTACAGCTAATACCTAGGGACGTATATGAATTGACTTGTGACAGTTGGTGTCCATCTAGATGCCAGATGAATCTAGGATTCTTCCCGATTACCATCATCTGGGGTTTATCATTGTTAATCTCCAAGTCATTTTTTGTACAATAGCTGCTGAAATTGGCCATTAGCTTCTGTAGCCCCTTCCACGTCTGAGATAGTAAGACTATGTCATCCGCGTATAAAAAACAGCCAACGGGTTCCTAATTTAGGGTGACAATACTCCTCTGAATCAGTTATCCAAACAATATCACTGATGTATCAATTAAAAAGCAAATGTGTAAGCACATCGCCCTGCCAGACAGTGCTCCTTCTGGGCTATACGTGACCCGTCCCTTGGCATGTTGATGTAATAAAATAAGTGGGAATTCATCCCCAAGGCTTTCCATTTAGACCAAAGCAAAACATGGTTTATAGAAATAAATTAATGGTTTAGAGAAGTTCTTAAATTGAAGAAAGCTCTGAATAATTTACCTCTTCTGATACAGATATATTTAGTTATAAGGTGAGTCAAAGCAAAACAATTCTCAATCATAGATTGTGGTGGAAGAATATGTAGGGATAACGTTCTTTGTGAACTTATTAAATAAACCCTGTAAACAAGGAGGACTGGGCTTTTCCACTTTGGAAATTGCTTCTGGGGATCAAAGTTCTAGGATTTTTTTCTTTCACTGTTTCGGGTTATTTTGCTTTTAGAGGTAATACTGCTCCCGGCATTGAGCTCATTCCAGTAGAGGCTTTTCAGCCATCTGCTAATTGGTGGGCCCCTTTAATGGCTAAACTTTTTACTTCAATTAGTTTTTTCCCCTCCAAATCGTTACCCTTAGAATTAGTTCAATTCTTTACAATCTGTCTAATCCAAGCCTGTAGCTCCTAGACAAATGGCTTGGCAGTACAGTGAATGGTGCATGGGAAATACCAGAGAGTTTTTGTCTCCAACAGGAGTGGGGAAACCTTTCCCTCCCGCTGACTTAGTGCAAGCTCCACAGGCCGGTTAGGAGTCGGGGGAGAGGGGATGTGCTCAGGATGGATCGGTGCGACACAGGGGAGGGTCCAGATCCTGGCTCTCTCCCATGGATTCATCGCCAATCCTCGAGTGCGAGCCCTCTTCTCCGCTCCCTTCTCCTCAACCGACAGCGCTGACTCTCCGGGGGGCGGAGAATCTCAGGCCTAGCTTTTATTCGGCCCCTGGATCCAGTTCCTAACTCCAACCACTGAGAGACTGAGCTCAGGGGACGGGGGCAGAGAGGCGGAGGAGATGCACACAGGGATATGGGACAGGGGGTGAGCAGACCCCTTTAAGCAGCCTCCAGCCACTCTTCTCCGCTGCCTGCGCTGGAGCAATGATAATCAATAATAACAGATGGTTTTACTGCTTGACTGACCCGTGCTGGAGTCGGTAGGAATTCCTCTTCCCTTTCATCGCTCCGATCCAGGCCCCGCAGCCCCTCCCCATGTTCAATGCAGCACGACACGCCCGGGGCACGAACGGGGGGGGACTCTCTTCATGGAAAATCAAAGGCCGCTATGTTTTCCTAATTGTTTCCTTGTTTCTACTTCTCTTTATACTGGTTATCTTCAATTCATCCCTTTCTTCCATCCTTTACTCCCATCTTGTTTCATCCTATCTGTTGCATAAACATCACCCCTACTATCCGCCACCTCCGATCCTGCTCTCGAGCCACCTAACGTCTCTGGCGGGTTTCATGAGCTTGCCGGCTTCATCCACTTGAAGTTTGCTCTGTCTGCATTTAGTGATGCCCTTTCCCTGGCCACAGACCGCTATTACTCCACATCAATCAAATCTCACTCCTGCAATCCCTGCTGACACTTCTCAGCAACTGCTTCCCTTATGAAGCCTCCCTAGCCTCCCCCTCGCCCGCCCTCTCTCTCTCTCTGTGCAGGATCTTCTCTCCTTCAACAAGACAGATTCACTCCCCCTTGCTATTGCTTCTCAACCCCCACCCCATTTCCTTCTCTGCTATTCCCCCCTCCTGCCTCTCATCCCCCAGCTTCCCCTGATGAGGTCACCTCCCTCTGCTCTTCATCCAACCCCTCCCCTTGGCCCCATCAGCTCTCACCTCCTAACTGTTGGAATGCAAGGACTGTGAGATCATTGCATCCATTTGCCCAATGCAGAGTTTACAGAGAAGTGTGAGTAGCTAATCATCAATAAGCAGGCAGGAAGCATACTTAAGTTTAAGTACCTTTATTAAGAAATACATGTAGGATAGGAAAGGCCTCTATCTGCATTTAGTGATGGCCTTTCTCTGGCCAAAGACCGCTATTACTCCACATAAATCAAATCTCACTCCTAAGACTAGGTGTGTTCAGGAGGGAAGTAGAAGCAGCTCTCTGAATATCTCTCAGACACAAAGAGATAACAAACATCCTGGGGAGAGGAGATTAACCAATCAGGTCCTAGCAGGAGTAGAACAGAGTGGATGGGGGAAGGGTTCCCTGATCTGACTGTTCTACTCCTGCTGCTTCCAGCAAACAAACAGGATGAAGTGCTTAGGAGAGATGTAGCCAAAGGAATGCATTTCCAACACTAACAGCCATTGCCCCCACCGCTGCACATCAACAATCTCAACATCGCTACAGGGTCATTTCCTTCAGCTCTCAAACACACCACTCTCTCCCTTGTCCTTAAGAGCCCACTCTTGACCCCTCTGACCTTTCCACTTGTCGCCCCATTTCGCGCCTACCCTCCGCTTCCAAGTCCTTGGAGTGGACGGTCTACATGCGTTGTCGGGATTTCCTCTCTTCAACTCCTTCCTTGACACTTTCAATTGGGCTTCCGCCCTCTCCACTCGACTGAGACCGCCCTCACCAAAATCAACAGTGACCTTTTCTTAGCTAAGTCGAAGGGCCTCTACTCCATTCTTGTTCTCCTCAATCTCTCTCTGCCTTCGACACCGGCGTCAACCATGATCTCCTCCTCAATTCACTCTGCTCCCTTGGTTTCCGGGACGCTGTTTTCGACTGGCTCCCTTCCTATCTGTCAAACCGCTCCTTCAACGTTTCTCTTGCTGGTGCCTCCTCTACCTCGTCTTCCCATCTATGGGAATTCCCCAAGGCTCTGGCCTCAGCCCTCTTCTCCCTTTACACTCTCTCTGGGTAAACTCATTGAAACCTACGGGTTCCAGTATCGCCTGTATGACACGCAACTCTCTCTCTCCACTTCCACGCTGAAATCTCTGCTTGGATCTCTCACCACCAACTCAAGCTGAATACGGGCAAGACTGAACTCATCTTCCCCCCCCCCGCCCAAAAAAACCCGTTCCCCTTCTACTTTCCTCTCAGTTTATTGAGGGTGTCACCATCCAGCCTGTTCCTCAGGGGTGTGTAGCCTGGGATTCATTTTCAACTCTTCCTCCCTCTCCTTTATCCCTCAGATCCAGACTGTTGCCAAATCCTGCCACTTCTCTTTGTTCAATATTGTTAAAATCCAGCCCTGCCTCACTGTTTCCACTGCAAAAACCCTAGTTCATGCTGCCGTCATCTCACCTTGACTACTGCAACTTCCTCTTTACTGGTCTCCCCTGCTCTGATCTTGCTGCCCTCGTCTCTGATCAACGCTCTGCTGCCAAACTCATCCACCTGGCCCATCATTTTAACCACGTTCAGCCCCTCCTCTCCGCCCTACACTGGCTCCCTCTACGGGAACGCATTCAGCGCACACTCCTGGTCTTCACCTTCAAGGCTCTTCATGGCCTTGCTCCCCCCCATCTCTCCACTCTTGTATCCCGCTACCCTCCTGCCCGGGAGCTTCCCTCCTCTCCTGCTCCTCTAAACATATCCACCCCTTCTCGCTTGCTGCCCCTCATGCCTGGAACCCCCTCCCTGTGTACATTTGTTCTGCTCCCTCCCTCCCAAATTTCAAATCCCTCCTGAAAGCCTACCTCTTCCGTCAGGCTTTCCCTAGCCCGTCATGAGTGAAATTGCGACCTTTTCTCCCCTCAATCAGAATTTCTTCCCTGTAACTAAGTTAGTTTCCTATAACTAAGCTAAGCATGTGTACATAAAACTACTAAACCTCATGAATGTATCCTGGTCCCTCCTGATGTTCACCTCTCCGTTGTCTCCCCCTTCCTTGTCTCACTTAGATTGTAAGTCCATGGGGTAGGGACATGTCTATAACTATTGACTGTGCAGTGCTAGGTACACGGCTGGTGCTATATAGTTTATTTAAATTTATACGTCACACTTGCCATTAAGGTTCAGGGTAGCTTACAATCAATAGAATATCAAAAACATTCCCTTAACCTCCCACAGCTTTTTCCCTACCCCCACCCTATCCCTGCCTGCTAAATGTCTGTCCAAACAGAAAGGTCTAGACTGTAGGACGCATGCACACACCGGAGCAGAGCGCCCCAGCAGGGGCCCATTCCCACCTAGCTACATCTCTGAACGTGACCCTCATTTTCTCCCCCTCAGCCATCCCACCCACAGCCCCATCAGAACCAGAAACTGACCCTTGTTATTTCCCCACCCGTCCCCTCAGAGAAGGAAACACCAGCTTATTATTCATCTTTGAGCAAAAGATTCCCCTTTATTGCTGGGTCTTAAAGTCACCTTGAAAACAGCCTTACAAATCCCCCATGTTTTCCAATTTGAGCCCTCTCTCCCCTCTCACATTCAGAGCCGGAGAGAGACCTTCATTCTCCTCACGAGAACAGAAACAAGGCAAGCGATTCCCCTTCAGAGAACAAGGCAAGAGAACGAGTGCCGGGCTGCCCTTCATCCCTACCCAGGAGAGGCTGGGGGAGAATCCCCCTAGCGCAGGGCCCCCCCGCTCCCATTTCAGCAGATACGAGAGTGTTTAGTGCCTCAGGGGACGTCTTGTACCGCGCTGCTTCATACAGAACCCACAGGACGGCAAATTCAAGTCTTGCTGGGGCCACATTAAATTGCAGCCGTACAAGAAAGGAGCGAGTAGAGAGTCTCCACGGCCCCTTTCTGAGATGACACTCTCTGGGGTCTCTGTAGGGACACATGGGGGAGGCAGAGCACATGGGGGAATGGGGAGCAGTGCGGGGGGGGGCAGTGGGAGCCCAGAGGCAGCTGCAGAACTTGGCTGCCAGCATCCAACCTCTTGAGCTGGGGCTCCCCCAGCCACTCCCCAATGAGGATTCTGGCTCCTCGCTCAGGGGATGGGGATCCAGCTCTGTCTCTCCCACTCTCCTCCCAGGAACCAGCTCCCTCTACAAGCTCCAAGGGCCCAGACAGACGGCAGGAAACTGCCCAGGGCAAGGGAGGCGCAGAGCGAGGTCCCTGCACCACAGTAAACCCTGCCTAGCCCCACTCAGTGCAGGAGCCCAGCCTGGGCCTTAGCCCAGCTCCATTTATCAGGTGGCCTGGCTTGGTTAATTGGGGCCCCTCCCTGTGCCGAACACCTGCCAGTTTGCAATGCATGCTGGGAATTGTAGTCTTTCCTGCCCAGGGTGGGCTCCGTGCAGACACACCCAGGCTGCAATTCTGAACCCATTGCCTCCCCAGGGCCCTCTGCACCATCTCTGAGCAGCTGGGATTCGTACTACACAGGAAAATGGCCAGATGTGCAAATTGTAGAGCACAGTTATGAGAAATACAGGTTTCAGGGCTGCATTGGCTCCACATAAATGTCCTCTACAATTTGCATATCTGGTCTCCCTACTGGGCAGTGAGGTTTGGGACATAAGCCTTTGACTGAGCTGTTTGACAGGAGAAAAGGGGGTTGCTAAAAACCTCCTAATACGCTGTGTTGGGTCTGGCACCTTTGGGGCTTTGAGATCAAGACACGAGTCAGAGGAAGGGAGGCAGGAAACTGTCCTCGTCTTCGATTTACCGTGGCCAGAATTAAGGTGATGACGATGTCCTGTCCCCCCAAACACAGTGTCACAGCCTGGGGGACGATGAGGAATGACGGCTCAGGTGAGGGATTGCTACGGAGGGGGGAGGTTTCTCTACACATGCCCCAGCTGACAGAGGAAGCAGGCAGGATGCTTTATCAGAGGCAGAGCTTCTTACTAACAGGGAAGAAACTGAATTAACACTGGAACTGAGAAAAAGGATTTTTGGACTCTACACCATAAAGATCCAAGAACCCAAACAGACTTAGCTCCTCTGCTGCCATCTGAACTGCAGGAGGGCCCAGTCTTGGAACTCAGCAAACTGCTGTGGAGGTAGGAGTCAGGGGTGTCTGGCAGTGGGTCTAGGGGGAGCTGGGGACTGTCTCTAGAGAGGGAAGTTAGAACCCTCCCACCTTCCCCTGTCACTGATCCCACCTTTTACACCCCCTTCCACCTCTCCCTGCCTGCCCCAGGCAGCCAGTGCTGGAGGCAAGTGAGCAGAGCTGAGGAAGAGAGGCTGCTCGGTGGCTGGTCAGCTCCTGAGTGGCATTCAGATGGGGGCACAGGAATTCGGGGGGGTGGGGGTTGCTGGTCTCATGGAATGTCTCCTTCCTACAACTCTCTCCTTTTCTGTCCCACTTCAAACTCTCGTGTGGCTTCTCTGATGGGCAGTGAGATGATGTTGCCGTCTAAAGCATTTTCCACACTCCTTGCAGGGATAGGGCCGCTCTCCCGTGTGGGTTCTCTGATGAATAGTGAGATGGTGTCGCAGTCTAAAGCATTTCCCACACTCTCTGCAGGGATAGGGTCGCTCTCCCGTGTGGGTTGTCTGATGGGCAGAGAGCGCCTGTGGCAGGCTAAAGCGTTTCCCACACTCTCCACAGGGATAGGGCCGCTCTCCCGTGTGGATTCTCTGATGGGCAGTGAGATTTTCTCTCCGGCTAAAGCATTTCCCACACTCCTGGCAGGGATAGGGCTGCTCTCCCGTGTGGGTTCTCTGATGGGCAGTGAGATTTTCCCTCCGGCTAAAGCATTTCCCACACTCCTTGCAGGAATAGGGCCTGTCTCCAGTGTGGGTTCTCTGATGGGTAGTGAGATGCTGTTGTAGGCTAAAGCATTTCCCACACACTCCGCAGGGATAGGGCCACTCTCCCGTGTGGATTCTCTGATGGGCAGAGAGTTTATCTCTCCGGCTAAAGTATTTCCCACACTCCTTGCAGGGATAGGGCCGCTCTCCCGTGTGGATTCTCTGATGGGCAGTGAGATTATGTCGCTGGCTAAAGCGTTTCCCACACTCTCCGCAGGGGTAGGGCCGCTCTCCCGTGTGGGTTCTCTGATGGGCAGTGAGATTCTGTCGCTGGCTAAAGCATTTCCCACACTCTTCGCAGGGATATGGCCTCTCTCCCGTGTGGATTCTCTCATGCCTGATAAGCGTCCCTTGGTGTCTGAAGCTTTTACTGCACTCCCTGCACTGACGGGGCTTCCCCGCTATGTGGACTCTCTGCTGAGCAGTAAGGCCAGCAATAAGGCCATTTCCATTCCCATGTGCTCTGCCACGATCGGGATTCTCTTCTGCATGGACTCTCCGAGGGGCTGCATGGTGGCTCTGTCCCCTGAAGCTTTCCCCGCTCTCTGCACATGCCTGTGCTTTCTGCCCCTTGCAGCTTTGCTCACTCATGGGGTGTGGATACAGGTTCCCCCTTGTGGTCGGTCTTCCTGGTTCAAGTGGCTGTTGTGCCCCTCGCTGCCACTTCCTGGGGGCTTTTTGCTCCTTGGGTCTCTGAACAGCTCTCTCCCCCAATCTCCGCGGCGGGGATGCTGTATGCTGCTGCAGTGTCCCAGCACCTTCCCCCTGGGGCTGCTCCTCAGACCTGCTCCTGGCCCCACCACCTGCAGGAAGGAATCCAAGATCACTGCCTGGGAATGGAGACTGGGGAGATTCTCAGCAGGGGCTGGAACTGGCAGCCGCAGCCCCACTTACAAGGTGGGGGGGAAAAGACTGGGTTTGAAGGGGATGGGGGGGAAGGAGATATTTATTATTATTATTGATGTAGTGCAAGCAATCAACCTTTTCATTAGATTAATTACAATCTAGAGAATGGGGGTGAAATTCCTGAGAGGGAATCTAATGGGAACCTGAGAGGGAACCTAATGGGAAATAAGGGCAGAAAGATAAGGAGGAGCAAAGTAATGAAGAGCTTTGAAGGAGAAGACAAGCTCCTTGTGCTGGATGCGAGAGGAAGGGAGCAGAGAAGGGGGTCAGAGCAGCCAGAGGTACGGAGACATCCTCCAACCAACTCTGCTAGCCCCCAGCGATGGCCCCAACCTCTATTCTGTTTTTAACCCAGTCAGATTGCTGAGCTCCATGCCACCCTACAGGGAACCGGGGAAATGATGGAGCCACTTGCCTTTCAGGGACTGATCCTGACTGGGCCTGTGCCGGCAGCTCTGCACAAAGGAGGCT
>QEPC01010231.1:25065-47565 GCA_003113815.1 Sphenodon punctatus
CCGCACACACATGTAAGAGCAGTCAAAGATTGGCCACTGTCAGAGAAAGGATGCTGATGGACCATTGGTCTGACGCAGTATGGCACTACGTATGTTCTTATGATGCTCAGTGCACAAGAATAACCCTGGAGTGGCTTCCATTAAGATATGAAGAGCCCTTATTCCCATCCCCCCAGGTCTACCAAAGGAACATGTCCTAGGCCTCTGTTTCCTCAGTTCCTGACATATCATAAAATTGAAATTCTAAATAAAATTAGTGCTGTGAATAGCATAAATCACCAAACTGGCATTTCTTTCATTTATGCATGCAAGTAGATGTTGGGGTAGCCTAGGCAACATGTTGCTTTTAGATTTCTAAATATTTATGTCTTCAATTTGATCCTATTTGCCTAAATGCTCAATGTGTGTTCATTGTATTAAAGACTTGGGAGCCCTCTGGTGGTCAAAGTGATAGCAGTGTTAAGTGCAAATGCATTAGTATGTGAAATAAACATATACTCATTTATATGAGTAATTCCATTGATGTAAGTTTCACTACTAGTATGTTTAAAGTTAACCACATGGCCAACACCATGATCCTGCAGTAAGTCCCATCTCACACAAGAGCTCAAATGTAGAAATCTGCCCATTCAGAACAGTTTGCAGAATGATGGATGGTTGGACAAGTTACTAGATATAACTGCTTGTCACTTAGTGGGTTTATTCCATCTATCAGTTAAGCATTTTGAGTCCCTAAAATGTAGTGTCGTGTCTGGTCACGCTCAAGCTGTAGGACAACAATGTATTGGGGGGTGTGAGAGAAAAGGGTAGCTATGCTGTGCAGGGGAGAATTTCCAAAATGGGGATAGCTATTTCCACTTTTCTCACATAAACACTGGTGCTGCAGAAATGGGCAAGCTGGTGACTTTTTGGAAATCTCCCCAAATTAGTTTCTCTGTGCTGTGGGAGTTACTGACAGCAATAGGGGGTGGGGGATGGAGGAGGAAGAGACAAGGTACATGTACATAAGGGGGTGAGGCTTTAGATACCTCTGGCAAGAGGGGTGGGGCAGTCTAAAAGCCACTGATCAAGGCCTAGGCATGGAGGCATTGATCTGGATGTGGAGCTTTATTAAGACTACCTCTCGAGTTACAACAGTTCCTGGAGCTCTTGTTGTATTAAGATACCAACTGTGTTTAAAGAGGTGTGACCCAGTTACAGTTGTTTTTTAAATAGGCCCAAAGGGTGTGGTGTGAGCAGGAAGAAGGTGGGGAAGCAAAAGGTCTCCTCAGAAAGTACATAGTCCAGTATTGAGATAGCTAATACCTGACTTGCAGCTATATTTCTCATAAAGCCCAATGAGTGGAGGAGGCTAGATCTTAGCTGCAGTGGAACAAGACACTGAATTTCCTGGACCATGGGAAGTTCTACTGACTTAAGAGAGTTCTCACAGGCACCGCATTACCAACATTCCAGCATACATAGCGCATTTAACTGTGGGGAGGAGGGTTGCAGGAGAGAGGCCACCATGCTTAAGGTCCCTTCCAACTAGAATTCTGTGCTTAACTTTGAGGGTCATCTTGTCCAACCCCGTTTGGATGTAGGATTACTACAAGACCCCTAGCAACAGATGGCTGTTCAGCCTCCTTGAAAATCTCCAACAATGGAGAGTCTACAACCTCCATGGGCAACTTGTTCCATTGTTAAACAGCTATTACTGTTAGGACATTTCTCCTAGTATTTAACCAAAATCTACCTTCCTGTAATTTGAGCGCATTTCTAATCGTCCTCTCTGTAGCAATGGAGAATAGCTCCTTGTCATCTGCTTTATGGCAGGCCTTTAGATATTTGAAGACTCTCGTCTTCGCTTAAGCGTCTCTTCGCTAAGCTTCCATTTTCTCTGTGACTCAGTCAGGCAGTCCGTCTGCTGGGTGTTGCTCCTCTCCTGAGGACTAGGCAGGATCAAAGCCTTGATTGGCAGCCTGCGCTCAGGGGAGGAGCCACCCTGGCGTTAGCCACCTCAAATCTGTTCCTGCCTCCTAGGAGATAGTTTAGGATCTTTGGCTCTCTCTCACTGGGAGAGGTTAGGCCTTAATGTCAAATTTATTTTTCTTTCCTTTGTACTTTTCCCCTAGCCCAAGCTTTTAGTCAGGTAGAGAGGAAAGTCTCTGAGAAGAGGAGCAGGGTCCCCTCTCTCCCCCCCCGCCCCCCCAGTCAGGGAGGTGAGCACGGGGTCCTTTTACCTCAGGGGTTTAAAATTTACCTGTTCCTTGGGACTTAGAGTCCAACGCTTGCCGGGAGTCCATGGCGGAAAGGGGAGCCTCACCACAGACTGCCCCCCCCCCACCGAGAAGGGGGCGCAAGGCCCAACTGGCCCAGGCTCCTCACAAGGGGAGACCCTTGGACATCTGGCATCCCTGTGGGGAGTGTTTGTGCAGGCGATGCTGGAGGAGAGTGGAGCAGCTCCAACTTCGAGAGCGATGAGTGTTTCCCACTCCATGAGCGCGCATACTCTTACTTGGACCTCCCCTCCCAACTCCTCCTCTGGTGCCTCCCGTTGCCATGGTGGGAATGCAATGAGGCAGCACCAGTGTTATCGCTCCAGGTCGTGCTCCTGACCTGCAGCCTCCTCCTGCAGCTGGAGGAGGCCCTCCAGCAGTACGAATGGATCGTCCTCTTCCTCAGAGGAATCACGCTGCCCACGGGGCCGCAGACGCCACCACAGGTCAGGGCCTCACTCCAGGGGCCACCACGGGAGGGATTCTCCCTCCCGATCCCCAAGCAACCTGAGATGAACTCAGACACATTCCCCTTCCACCAGGGGGAGACAGGTTTTCCCAGTCTCCGGGGAGGTTTGGAGCAGAAGGGCTGCCATTTTCTCACAGAGGCCGGGAGTCTTCCCCACCTCTTTGGCTTGCACCCCCCAAGCGGGGAATAGTCCTCCTCTGGCTGTGCTTATGTGGCTGGTCCAGCAGCTAGTGACCCAGGACCCAGAGGGAGTGTCCCACCTTCTTGGCAGGGGGGCCAGGCCGCCTTCATCCCTAGAGAGACAGGGTGCTGTGGACAGTACCCTGGTCTGAGGGGGCAGCCCCAACTCGACTAGTCTCCCCTTGGTCCCCTAGATCCAGGCACTCCTCACCAGACCCTATCACGGTGACACAGGGCACAGCCCTATCCTCTTCTGTTACTCATGAGAAAGAGCCCAAAGAGGATGGGGAGCTCTCAAAGGGAAGGGGATGATCCCGTGGCAAAGGCTGGGGCTCGTATTTTTCAGCCTGAGCTCTATGAAAGACTCGCTAAGAAGGTAGCAGTACGGATTGGTCTGGCTACTCCGGCACCTCCTCCCCTGCCACCAGAGGAATTAAAACTAGCTGAGGATGCGAGCCTAGTCTTACCCCAAGACCTGCTCGCTGAGAAACGCCTTCCTCTTTCTTCTCTATCTCAAAATTATAAAAGCAGAATGGGTACAGCCAGCAAAACAGAGAACACTTCCAGCCCCGGCTAAACGCTTTTATTCGCTCCCAGAGTTCCAGGCAGCCCCATTTTGTCTCCCGAAGGTGGATGCAGGAGTTTCAGATCTGGCCAAGGCATCGACCCTCCCAACTGATGGGGCAGGATCTCCAAAGGATCCACGAGATCGCATGGTGGAGTCCTTTCTAAAACAAAATTTTGAGGTTGCCTCTGCTTCCTGTAGAGTGGCAGCCACAGCATCTACTTTCTCAAGAGCCCTAGCTCTATGGGTGAAGGACCTCAGCGCTCTGGCCCTGAGCAAAGAGCTCAAGGACGGCCTGAAAAAATTATCAGTTACAGTCTCTTTCATTGCAGAAGCCATCTTCGACATCTCAGTTCTCCACCCGTGCAATGGCAAGCGGCATGGCAACCGGGAGGACTGTTTGGCTGAGACCCTGAAAGGCAGGCCACCAGGCGAAAATGGTTTTGACAGCACCGTACGCTGCAAACAAGCTCTTTGGCGAGCTAATGGATAAGGTGATGACAGAAGAACCGGAAAAGAAGGGCTGCCAATTAATACCCAAAAGGATTTCAGAAGGAAACCCTTTTGACCAAACACCTCGCCATTTCGCCCTGCCCCCCATCGCGGGCTATACGGCTATAGCAGACCTTGTTGGCAGAGAAATAACAAGCCCGCAGCACAAGGATCCAGACACGCAGGACAAAACCCCGGCTGTGGGGGCCTCCTGACTCGAGGCGCGACCCCCTCAACACTTGACCCATCAGAGGACGTCTCCGGCGGTTCCATCAAGCCTGGCATTCTGCCTCCACTGACCGGTGAGTAAGGGAGACCATAGCAAAGGGGTACTCAATAGAATTCCTCTCCTACCCCACCCCACTTTTCAAGATGGTACCGGAGTCGCATTACCCCACCAAACATGCCACAGTGCTATCAGCCATCGATCACTTGCTCCAGATCTGAGCAATAGAACGAGATTCTGTGGTACGTACTCAATTTTCTTCACAGTAAGAAAAATGGAGATGTAAGGGGCATTCTCGATCTGAAAGGAGTCAACTACTTCATCATACCAGAGAAATTCAGAATGGAGACCCTGCACTCAGTCCTGTTGGCCCTTCATCCCGGGGATTGTCTGGCATCCATCGATTTGAGAGAGGCTTACCTACATGTTCCTACGCTTTGCCTATGGCCAGAGGCATTTACGGTGAGTCACACTCCCCTTCAGCCTAGCCTCATCTCTGATGGTCTTCATAAAGGTGTTAGTTGTCCTGGTGGCGAACTTCAGGGAGGAAGGGATAGGGGTCTTCCCCTATCTGGACGACATCCTTGTGAGAGCCAGCTCTTGATAGGAATGCCACAGGAACGTCCAACAATCCAGACCCGACAGGACCACGGCTTCATGATGAATTGGGAGAAGAACTCTGAGCCCTTCCCAGTGGCTTCTTCACCTGGGAGTCACCCTGGACATCGCCCAAGACAAGGTTTTTCTTTTGCAGGACAGACAGCAGAAAACACAAGAAGTCATCGCGGCTGTTTTGCGCAGTGACAAGGCTCCTCATGTCTTTAGCGAGTAGCCTGGGGTTGATGGTCTCCTACCTGGACACAGTACCGTGGGCCCGTCTTCACCTGAGGTCTCTGCAATTCTTTCTTCTCAGCTGGTAGAAGCACATAGTCAAATTCAACAGGATGGTTCAGGTCCTGGAACAGGTCAGGGTCTCGCTACTATGGTGGTTGAGCCCCACGTGCTACTTAGCGGCTGTCTCTTATACACATCTAGATGTGTATAAGAGACAGGGTTGAGCCCCACGCGCTACTTAGCGGGGTTGCCCATCCAGGACCCTTTCAGAATCCTGGTCACTACCGATGCCAGCCTCCTGGGCTGGCAAGCACAGGGCAAGTGAAACGAACTAGAGAGGAAACATCACATCAATTGGTTAGAATTGTGGGCGATTCACCTAGCTCTCAGACTTTCATCTCCTCGTAAGAGGCCAGCATGTTCTAATACACACTGACAGCACGACAGCCATGTCGTACATCAATCTTCAAGGTGGAACCAAGTAAACACAGCTACACAAGAAGTTGCAAACCCTCGTTGGTTGGGCAGAAAGCCTCCTCCTTTCACTGAGGGCGAGACGTAAGGGGCAAGAACAACCTTCAGGCAGATTGGTTGTCGCCAGACGCTGGATCCCAGCGAGTGGCCCCTCAACAAGGAGGTGTTCGACAAGATCTCCCAGAGATGGGGTTTTCCATCCTTGGACCTGTTTGCCAGCTCCAGCAACGACAAGTTACCTCGTTACCTCTCCAGGTACAGAGACCCGGAAGCGGCGGGTGTAGATGCACTAGCTCACCAGTGGCCCCATCAACATCTTCTTTATGCCTTCCCCACTGTTCCCGTTGCTTCCAGTGGTCCTGAACAGGATTCAGAGACTACAAGTAGAGGTAATTCTCATAGCGCTGCACTGGCCGAGGAGACCCTGGTTCGTGAAGTTCAAACAGATGCTGCGTGAACTGGAGTGGCTGCTGCCTCTGAGAGACAACCTATTAATGCAGGGACCCATCCGGCATCTAGGCCTCCAGAAGCTATGGTTAACTACCTGGAGGTTGAGCGGCAACGTTCAGGGTCCTTTGGCTACTCTGAAGCTGTCCTGAATACCCTACTAGCAGCGAGAAGGGCATCTATGAATAGAATCTACAATACCACCTGGAAGGCTTTTGTCAGTTGGTGCAGGGAAGCTGGGAAGGATCCCCTACTTGCAAAGACCGGAGAAGTGTTGGATTTTCTGCAAAGCAGCCTTGACAAAGGCCTAAGCGCCAGCACCCTGCAAAGACAAGTGTCGGCGCTGGCTATCTTAGTAGGTGAAGGGGACATACCCCTAGCTAAATATCCACACCTCCAAAAGTTTCTCAGGGCAGTTTCCATCCTGGCCACTCAAGTGAAACAGATTCCCTTCGTGAAGGCTTCATGTAGTGCTACAGGTGCTTAAGGGACCACCTTTTGAGCCATTACAAGAAGTTCCTCTCAAGATCCTGTCTTAGAAGGGTGTTTTCTTGGTGGCCATCACCTCAGCCAAGAGGGTGTTTCTGTCGGCTTCCATCAAGACAAAGTTTCCCTTCACCTGCATCTGGCCTTCCTTACCAAAAAGGTCAACTCTGCCTTTCATAGAAAGCAGGAGATCGAGCTCCCATCCTTCTGCCCTAACCCTCAACATCCAAAGGAAGTTCTTTGGCACAAGCTAGATGTAAGGAAGGCTCTAAAGATTTATCTAGATAGGACCAGGGAGTTTAGGATAGACTCTTCCCTATTTATAGTTTTTAAGATAGGGCAGAGGGGCCGACAGGTTTCTAGCGCCACCATCTCTAGATGGCTTCGGGCATGTATCACACTGGCATACTCATCAGCAGACCTTCAGGTTCCGGCAGGTATCACAGCACACTCCCTTAGGAGCGCAGCTACTAACACAGCACTGTTTCAGAGAGCGTCAATTGCAGATATTTGTAATGCAGCCTGCTGGTCTTCAATCCACACCTTCACTCGTCATTACAGCATCCACAAATAGTCATCAGCACAGGCAGCCTTTGGCAGCAGGGTTCTCCAGAGGGTGCTGACCTAATTCCACAGCTCTGGCCCGGCTAGGTCTTGGAGTTCTTAAGTTGTCATCCCACCCATTCTTTGGGGTGGCTAGTTTGGGAAGTTACTGCTTGGGTATGTCCCAGAAGACTGTCTGCCTGACTGAGTCACAGAGAAAGGAAAATTTGGAGTCTTACTTGGGTGAATTTTCCTTCTTGTCTGTGAGTCAGGCAGGCAGTACGACCACCCAGTCCTTGTTTCCTAGCCGGAGTCTGTTACTTGGTGGTACGTGGTGCAGCTACAGTTTTCTTTCAGCTCAAAGGTGGATGGGAGGGCACGTTTCTTTCTCTCTCGTCTAACTCTGTTTTTTCAGGACACACTTTGCTCCCTCTGTTTGAGAGAGTACCCTCTTTGGGTCTCTATTCTGATGTTGTTTTTAAAAAGACTTATTACAATAGTATTTTAGACCTATCGTTTACAGTAGTAGTCAGTTCACAGATCTGGGGTGGCTCCTCCCCCAAGCACAGGCTGCCAATCAAGGCTTTGATCCTGCCTAGTCCTCAGGAGAGAAGCAACACCCAGCAGACAGACAGACAGCCTGCCTGCCCCACAGAGAAGAAGGAAAATTGACCCAGGTAAGACTCCTTTTCCTTTTCCTCACCAAGGCTTGCTTTTCAAGCCCTTTACCGTCTTTGTTGCCTTCCTCTGAACCTGTTCCAATTTGTCAGTGTCCTCCTTTAAAATGAGGCACCCAAAACTGGACACAGTACTCCAGGTGAATGCTGACTAGCATGGAATTATTATGTCTGCTGATTTACACGTGTAGATCTTTGCCAGATCAGCCCCCCCATGATAACTTTTCTTTCATGTAGAGGCCATTCAGTTTCTAAAAAAGAAATGATTGGATATGGTTTTCTTAAAACATAAGTGCAATACTGGGTCAGACCAATGGTTGATTGAGCCTAGCACCTGTCTCCAACAGTAACCAGTCTCAGTTGCTTGGAAGTACCCCCCAATAGGTCACAATGGGGAAATCAGTTCCCCATTGTCCACTCCCAGCTCCAGACAGTAAGAGGTTACATTTCCCAAACCTAACTGGCTAATAGCTGCTAATGGGCCTATCCTCCAGAAACTTGTCCAACCCTTTTTAAAACCCAGCTATACTACTGACCGTGGCGACATCTTCTGCCACAAATTCCACAAATTGTGCGTTGAGTGAAAAAATACCTTTTATTGGTTTTAAATCTTCTACCCTTTACTTTCACTAAGTGTCCCCTAGTTCTAGTATTATTTGAAAAGGTAATAACTGCTCTCTATTAACTTGTTCCATACCACTCGTGATTTTATAAACTTTTATCATATCCCCTCTGTCATCTCTTCTCCAAGCTCAAGAGCCCCAACCTATCCAGCCTCTTCATAGGGAAGCCATTCCATTCCCCTTACCATTTTTTGTTGCACTTCTCTACCTTTTCTATTTCTACTATATCTTTTTTAAGAGGAGCCAACCAGAACTGCACACAATATTCAAGGTGTGGTCGCACCATAGATTTATATAGCAGCAGCATGCTATTTTCAATTTTATTATCTATCCCTTTACAAATAATTCCTACCATTCCGTTTGCTTTGTTGACAGCCACCATACACTGAGCTGAGGATTGCAATCTATTGACCACAGTGACCCTAAGGTCCTTTTCCTGAGTGGTAACTGCTAATTTAGAATCCAGCATTGTGTACATAAAGTTTGGATTGTTTTTCCAATGTGCAACACTTTGCACTTGTCCACATTAAATTTCATCTGCCGTTTAGATGCCCGGTCACCCAGTTTTGCAAGATCCCCCTGCAATTCATCACAGTCCACTAGTGTTTTAACTACCTTGAATAACTTGGTGTCATCTGTAAATCTGATTACTCCACTCCTTATGCCCTTTTCCAGATCATTAATGAATACATTAAACAACACTGGTCCCAGTACAGATCCCTGGGCGCTCCCCTATTTACTGTTCTCCATTGTGAAAACTGCCCTTTAGTCCTACTCTTCTTGTTTTCTATCCTTTAACAAAAACAAGCTACTTGCAAGACTTCGTTGAAATTAAGTGTATAAATATATTTAATCACAATTACCAATACAAAAGCAAATAGTAAAATACTGCCATATTATTATTATTATTATTAACAAACATTTATATAGCGCCAGCAGTGTACCTGGCACTTTACAAAGTAATAAAATAGACACGGTCCCTGCCCCTAGGGCTTACAATCTGAGAGACAGGAGCTGGGGGAGAGACTTAGGAAGGGGAACAGAGGGAGAGACAAGGGGTCTAACATTCATGAAGATGCGAGGTCTCAAGTGCATGTACTTGGCTTGGTTACGATGAGAATGACAGTAGGCAGGTCCATGTTGCAAGAATAAGGGTAAATATACAATGACAAGGGTAAATATACAATGACCTGACGCGTTTTGAGTGCTGAAACATCCTTCTTCAGGGTATAAATGGTAGATTTGGTATGCACATGTGTGTATGTATAGCTTTAAGAGACTGGGCGGGAGCCAGTTCTCTTTCCCTCCAAGCACAGAGCAGGTGGGGTTTTCTCTTAGTCTCTGCTGGGGTGCAGTGCTGGGCAGTCCCTCTGAGTGGAGAGGCTAGAGATTTCCCCCCCAGTTGTTTGGTCTGCTGTATACCATCTCAATAAAGAAGCTTGTTGGTGAATCCACCCAGTCCTTGTGTGAGCCATCTGGAGAACAAGGCTGAAGGCTCGGCTGAGAATTGTAAGTAAGCTGACCCTGGGACCCATACCCTCACAGGGTACACTACAGTAGATATACTCTGTAAACATGTTTGTAAATCTAATCCAGTAACTACCCCCCTGTCCAATATTTACACTGACCCAGCAAACAAGACATTAGCAGAAGTCCTTGCTGCATTCAAGAGTTATTGTGAGCCTAGAAAAAACTCTGAACTGTTTCAGTTCTGGCAACTTCCCTACAATGAAGCAGCAGGCATTGACTCCTTTGTCACCGCACTCAGGGACAAGTCCCAACACTATGCATTTTGAGCTTCTGCAGATCTAATGATGAGAGACGAAAATTGTCTTCAATATTTCAGACAGCAAGCTGAAAGAGAGGCTCCTGGAGAAACCAGATCTGACCCTAGCATAAGTGGTTGATATCTGCAGGGTTAAGGCTCTCACCAGAGCCCAAGCAAATGCTATGACCACAGACACCAAAATCCTCACAGTAGAGCACAAGTCAGAAAACCTCAGAGCCTTGCAGAAAGGACACAGGCTCCCAGGGAAATCTGCCCCAGCAGAGGGCTGTGCTGCAGCTACCAGTGCGAGAGATGTGGGGAGATTTACTACTTTTCAAAGTTCCCCGAAGTCCTCTGCTTAACAGACAAGACTGCCACAACCATAGCAAAAATGAAGACTATGTTCGCACGCCGCAAGATACCAAGGGAAATTGTCTGCGACCACGTGCTATTCGCCAGTCAGACAATGAAACAATTCGCCAATCAATGGGGCTTTACTCTGACCCATTCAAGCCCGGTCCAACAGCCTTGGATCGAGCCTCAATCCAACAGCCAGGCAGAGCGCACTGTACAAACTGTCAAACACATGCTCAAGAAAGCCCTGGGAGATGGCACAGACCACCACCTAGTGCTGCTAAGCTTGAGGAACACTTCAATAACAGGGTTGGACTTTGTCCCATCACAGTTGCTTATGGGCAGGATACGGAGTACCCTACCAGCCACGGCAGCGGTCTGGATGCCCAGGATACCACTTGGGCACACTAAGGTAAAAGTGCCACACGCACAACAGAAAACCCAGTATGACAAGAATGCCACACCCCTGCCACCTTTCCAGATAGGGGAAAGGGTGAGGCTGCAAACACCCACAGGCTGGGTAACAGAGAAAAAGGCTGACCCATGCTCATACATGGTTAAGACACCACAAGGTACCACCTACAGAAGGAACTGAAGGCACCTTAAAAAGAATCACTCTTATAACGCACAGCTGGTCGCCAACACTCAAGAGTCCATAGCAGCGGAAGCAACAGTGGAGGCACCGGGCTCACCGGAAGAAGGGTACCAGTATGGGCCTGAGGTTCTTCCAGCAGAAGCACCCGAGGCTACTGTACAAACAAGAAGCGGACGCACGGTAAAAGTGCTGTCAAGGTAGAGAGACTACATAATGGGATAGTGGTAAAGACTGATCCCCAATACTTGATCCCTGGTCAAGTACTAGTGACCTCTGACTCCTTGCCACCAAATTAGTTGTGTTGTAGTCATTGTGAGTTGATAGTTTACTGCTAAGGGGGAACCGCAGGCTGGAGAAGGGGGATGTGGTACGTATATATACACACGTGTGTGTGTGTGTGTAATATATATATATATATTACACACACACCCCTAGAGCAGGCAGGGTTTTCTCAGTCTCTGCTGGGGTGCAGTGGTGGGCGGTCCCTCTGAGTGGAGAGGCTACAGATTTCCCCCTGGTTGTTTGGTCTGCTGTATACCATCTCAATAAAGAAGCTTGTTGGTGAATCCACCTAGTCCTTGCATGTGCTGTCTGGAGAACAAGGCTGAAGGCCTGGCTGAGAATTGTAAGTAAGCTGACCCTGGGACCCATACCCTCACAGGAAACACTACAGTAGACCTACTCTGTAAGCATGTCTGTAAATCTAATCCAGTAACTATCTTCCCACCCCACCCCCAAATTTTATTTCATGGCTTTATGATTGCATTGTGAAAGTTTTGCCTCCATGACAGATTCAATATTTTTATTAAGTCACGCATCGTGCCCTGTGTGACCTCCAATACGTCTCTTTAATAAGGAGGTGTAACCTAGGAGGCCAGGCCATTTACACCCCAGATGTTGCCGGGCATGAAGGTGACCAGTGGTATCCCGGTCTCAAGTCACTTTCATGAATCCAAATGAACAAGAGTTGCGTGGGAGTTCAAAACAGTCTGGGATACTGAGACTGCCCCACACCAATCTTGTTTCTTCCCAATACAGCGTAAATGGGAAAATAAGTCTGGTGAGGGGATCTGTAACACGAAAAGTAAAGTAAGGCATAGCACAACGCAGTGAGACCACCACCACCATCAGGCCCCGTTCAGGTGTCCTGTCTTAAAGCACTATTTCAGAGGTCCAGGTGCATGGCTGCAGATGTATAGTCAGAATAGAGCAGGTTTGTGAGTAACCTTGCACTGTTTTCCTGCAGGCCCTGCACTAAACTTCTCATGTAACACTTCAAATTCCCATAAGACTGTTGTTCACTTAACTGTTGAATTTCCTGCTAACTCAAATCCATTTAAAAACCCCAAGTGAGGTCCCCAACACCTCCCAACCATTCCTCTCAACTCCTTGTCTTAAATTGGACCACCATATGTACATTTTTCACTTGTATTATTTAAACTACCCACCCATGTAGTGTCATAATGGGATTCTCTTTATGTTTCAAGTGTATGGTGTGATGTTTTATTGCTACCCTTTAATCTTTAATGTATATAGTTTCCTGAAATTCTTTGCATCCCTTTCCCCTACTCCATACCTTATTTCCACCATAATCAGGTACCTCAACAGACTGAAGTAGTAAATTCAGTTGAACAACCACAATTATAAATCCTTTTCCCATTTCCAACAACATACAAATGTCCCTTGAGCATGTCCCCATTCAAATGTGTGCCCCACCAAGCTGTGTTCAATTGTTTGTTCCTATTGATCCTGTCAGAAGTGGAAGTGTCATTTTTATTATGCTGCAAGGGAGTCCATGTCCATGAACCTNGGGGGGGGGGAGACAAGTTATATTTTATTTTATTTTATTTTTTTATCTTCCTTAAGATAATTCTTTTGATTAAGTTAACACTAGCTGTTCCAATTCCTATTTATTTAGTGAAAAGGGAAAGGCACCCCTTATTTAGCACCAGGGGAAAGTTTTGGAAGATGAGCTCATCTTTGAGGATTGACTGATGAGCCCCAGCACTTGCTTGCATTGCTTATTCAGGAGGAAACGTACACTAGAAACTTTCATATTTGTTAACTGTTGCCAGAGGATCAAGCTAATAGCATAGCTAGGTTTAAACAGGAATTGGTATGTTGGGAGCTGGGAGTAAAAAGCATGGAGTGGATCATTCCATTATGACCAGTTGTGTTCTTCAGTGAAGTGACCAAAGGTGGGCTCTATCAGAGACAGGATGCTGGGCTCGATGGACCATTGGTCTGACTCCCTATGGCACTAATGTTGTTGTTCCAGCTGAGAAAGTTTTTAGTGTGCACAAGGCCTGTGGGTTCTCAAAGAATTACAAGACTCAGCTTGAAGGCACTGTGCAAGAGATTAAGATCAGTTTGTGCTCTAACTTGCTTTTTTATGGTCTAGAAACAAAATGCATTGCAAACCCTGCGTTTTGTTTTTAAAGAGGGTTGAGATTGGGTTCTTTATTTGTTTTCAAAGAAAGCCAAAGAAAAACAAGTCTCATCTTGTCAGAATAACTATCTTAATTGAAAGAGCACAACTGTTAAGCCACCTCCTGGGTTTTGGGTTGTTTTTTTTTTAAAGCTGCCTTTACAAAGTATGCAGCTAAAAAAAGGCACATGCATATTTTGTCCCTCTTTGGTAGTATCCTTTATCCATATGTAAAAGGGGCAGGTAAGGGTGTATTCATCAGAAGTTCCTCCATACTGTTTGGAAAAGTGTCTAATATTGAGTTTAACATGTTTCTATGCAGATGGCATACAGTGGGAAGCAAGGAGATGTTGTAATTTCTACCCTACAAGTTCAAGTGGATGATGTGAAAAATGTTATGACCCAAAATATTTCTAAAGTTTTGGAAAGAGAAGAAAACCTGAACACTCTTGTTGGCAAAACAGAAGAACTCCAAACTGCGGTAAATGCCATTGTGCAACATTATCTTTAACCTGACAAGAGGCTTTAGGCCGCCTGTTCTACTAGATCTAGGAACATGATTGTGAGACATTGGGAGAGAAAGTTGTTCTGCACCTTTGTATTAGGCTCAGATTCTGCTTTGAGATGCATGCATGCAACTCCAATAACCACTGAGCACTTCCTGTTCCACGATAGCATATAAGGGAACTAAGTTGCCTAGCGGCAGTAGCCATCAAGGTGTTCGTGTTGAGGGTCATCATAATGATGAAGTTTCACTGCCCTGGAGACCATATTGGTTTCTCACAGTAGCTTGCACATGAATGTCTTGATTCAATCTGCAACTTCTCCAAGAAACTTGTGTTGTGTTTTTTATGGGGGCTATGTTTTGGGACGGGTGTGGTATCTGTGGCCTAATTAGGGTGAGTCTTATAATCAGTTTTTAAAACTATTGTTTGCCACCCTGAGTTACAGCCATATGAGGTGAAAAAATTGGCCCTGAGCCCATCACTGGGTCTATGCAGGCAGATTCCTGAACTACAGAGTCCTACTGAGTTAATTAACAACTCTTAACAACGAGCCTCATAATTCAAGTCGTGACATCAGGATATTTCTTCAAAAGGAGAATTCTAGAAAAAAGTTACATTAGAAGAAATAGCTTCATTACATTTGTGCTAATAGAGGTGATCCGGAGTAGCAGCAGGCTAGATCAGAAGCGTAACCATTTTTCAGTCAGTTTCAGTAAGCATGTCTAAACAGATGCCATTCATTTTAGAAACTTTGAAAAATGCATTGTTTGGGGAGGTGCCAAAAGCAGACTTAAATATGCAGTAGGATCATCTCAAACCCTTAGGTGCTTCATTACTGACATATTACACCATCTAGTGTCTCATTGGTCAATCACATCAGCATGATCCTGTTTGTTTCTAAAAGTGGTTTTTCTAGATTAACTTATTACTGATGTTGGATAACAGGAGAGAAAATAAGAAACCCCTACATCTTGTTTCAAACCTTAATACAAGACATTTTAACGCATTTAAAAGGACTTTCTTTCCTGACATTCTGCAATAGATTTTTCTGCTACTTTAATCACAGCAAATAAAATGAAATTCTAAATGCATGGATTTAAATATTTCACATTCCCACTGGCTAGAAGATGTAGATATTCTCATCAGGCCTACTTATGTTATCTTTCCACCACTCACTGTCTCCTAGGGTCAGGTCCCATGGATGAAATTTTAGCTTCGTTTGTGACAGAACTTCACTTAGCTTACGCAGGCCAAGAGCTTTTTCTCCCCCCTCCCACAAAGACTTCTGCCTCCTAAGGAAGATTCCACAGCCTATAACGCATACATTTACATTAAATTCTCATGTCTAAATCAAATTTTGTGCCAATAGACATGGTGTAATTCCATCTTGTGATTTTAAATTGATCCAGTCCCTAAGCCATTGACTATGGATTTCTCATTTTGTTTTCAGGCTGGGACTTTCAAAAAAACCACCACCATGGTTGCTAGGAAGATGTGGTGGAAAAACACCAAAATGATTATCATTATTGTAGTCATTCTCATTATTATTATAACTTTCATTGTTCTCCTAAGCACAGGTGTCATCCTAACCTAACCGTTTTCCTGTCAAGAGTAAACTTAACTTCCTTTGTATATGCTGAATTTTTAAAGAATTAGAGAACATTTGATTTTTATTTTGTATAAAGAAAATATACCTACCATCCCCAATTCACTTGCTTGCATTTTAAAAATGTTTGCTTTTGTCCAAATGTCTTAAAATGTGCTGTCATTTTGATCACTCTAGAGGTGACATGCTGTACAGACTTGATTAAATTATTAGCTCATACATGATTTAAACCTGTGAAGTTTTACAGTTGTTTTGTTGTGCTCTAGCATGCATCCTAGAGAAACTATAGCAACTTCATCTATTTTTAATATATAGAAAGACATGACTCAGAAGCAGGTTTGGAACCCTTAGCTACTGAATCCCTGTTCACTGCTTTTTACTTCAGTGCAAGTCACTAGATCTAGCAGGATTTGATCCCAACCCCCCCCCCCCCAAAACGTGGCGGTAGTCTCCTGTAACTCATCCAAAAAATCCCCAAACCCATGTTTAAAATTCAAAAAGTAATTTTACATCATTGATCTCTTGAGATTGCAACTAGCTCCAGGACATTTAAACTGCAGCCTCAGCTTTTTTGTATCTGCAGTGATAAGGGAGAAATTGTAAGGAAGAAATCAGTGAAGCAATCATGACTAGGCTAGACCCCTGTCCTTGGGACTCTCCCGGCTGTCCAGAGGAGAGAACTTGTAACAGGTTTATTTAAAATGTTTATCTTAGAAGGCTCAGTAGAAAAATAGTGATACAGAATTCTTATTACCAAACCCTGCTCTAGGTTTTTTTCTCCTCTCCTCCTGCAAGAGGGAGGAAGTGACCATGGGACAGCTCTCCAGAGCATAATTGCACACAAGTTAGTGGCTCTGCTTTAACAGCACACACAACTACTGCACTTGTAAGTTGCTTAGTACAAAAGGAGGGTGCACTCCAAAAATCTTTGGCCAGATCTCAAATGCTAGCCCTAGAGCTGTCTCTGGATAAATTGATATGAGCAATTGTCTTTTAAGACACTGCTTTCAGTTACAGGTTTTATTTTACATATCTTGCAAGCTGAAATTCTTACCCATGTGAAAACTAATTAATTCTAGCAGTAATGAGTTATAAAGGAGCCATGCTGCTTGTGAGGATGGCTAAGTTTCACCCTTTCAAAGCAGAGGCCCCTATACTTTGGCCACGCCCATTACACACTGAAGTAGACACCTTCCTAATTATCCCCCAGCAACAAACCAGCAAATGCTTCACACTGGGACTGTTATCCTTAACACGGAATCTGTTAAACTCCCCTCTTCAGGCTGTTCCCCTGACTATGATCTTGTGATCCAAATAAGCTGGTCATTACAGGGCCTAATTGGCTATACAGTTGATAGCATACAATCTAACATCTGATGTTAGCTCAGGATGACTGCTGGGCATTAACTGTTTGGTTTTATACCTGCTGCAAGCATTTAGGAAAGGGTTACAAGTAGATGAACAAGTAGTATATAAGTAACACAAAACAAGTGCAAAAAAAGGAGGGAGCAAGGCCACAGAAAGTCTTGAAGGTAAAGACAAGAACTTGTACTGAATACATTCTTGTAGAGGGGGAACAGAAGCGAGGAGGGGCCAAACATGATCCAGGTGATGGGCAAGATGGAGGACTTTGGCAGCACAGCTGCAGTAGTCAAGGCAAAAAATGACTAGAGCATGGACTAGTATTGCCAGTGGAAACAGCAAGCAGCGGCTGAATTTTAACAATGTTATGCAGCAAAGCATCAGGCCTTAGCAAGACTAGATCTGAGATTTAGAGAAGGAATCAAAGATAAACCCCAGCTGAATGGTGACACTATCAATGAAAATTAAGTAGGAGGGGAGCGTTTGGGGAAAATATACTTCTCAAACATGCAGCTATCCTAAAGAATCTGAAAGTTTGGCCTAAAAAATGTTTCCACTATAGCAAACACCAGAGCGTTTCCAGAATTATATGCATTCTTCTGGGGTCTGTGAAGAGACCAGGCAAGATGATTTCACTAAAAGGTAAGAGTGCCTGGGAATCCATCTGGCCTGTTTATTTAAGAAAATAGGCATTTTTCCCCCGCTGCAGACAGTCCTCCAGCTGGGTAGTACTACCTTGACCAGCAGCTGGCAGAAGAGTTATAAACATGCGTGAACTGCACCGACCTTCCTATCTCCAGTTCGTTCTTCTGCCTGATACTGGCAGGTTGGACTTCCACAGGGTCCGGGAAGACAAACCGGATAGACATTCAGACCCCAGGGGGTAGGGGCGGGGGGAGACATTAAAACCACCTCCCCGCTGGGCGGTTTTGTTTTTTACCCCTTTCCACCACCTCCTGTGCTGCTGCCCAGGAGGTAGGAGCCCACAGGGCCCCGCACTCACGCCCGGGTTCCCCTGAAGGATCAGGCTGTCTCCTCCCTGCTAAAACCAACCTCTGCCGCTGCAATAGCGCAGTTGCTGAGCAGATCTTCCCGGCTCCTGCCTCCCAGGAGAAGAGAGGTCAAGCTGAAGCCCCGTTCTCTCCCTCACAGTAGTGACAGGCAAGCAGGCTGGACAGGAGACAATCACCTCAACATGGAGGTAAGAAAAAGGGGTTAAGGCGATAGTCTTGCCTCACATGAGCCCTCTCCTCCTCCTCTGTCATCCTTCCTTCCCTCATGGCAAAGAGAAAAAGTCTCTTTAAAATATTTGCAGCCCTTTTCTTATGTTGGCAGTCCCCTGCATTACACAGCACTCTGACAAGCCCTTCTCAGAAGCCGCCACCCCNAGATCTTCCCGGCTCCTGCCTCCCAGGAGAAGAGAGGTCACTTTAAAATATTTGCAGCCCTTTTCTTATGTTGGCAGTCCCCTGCATTACACAGCACTCTGACAAGCCCTTCTCAGAAGCCGCCACCCCCTCCCCTCCCCCCCCCCAACAGCCTCAGGACGACAGGCTGGCGCAGTTAAATTTAAATATGGCCAAGATGGTGGAATCCATCTCATGGCTGTGCGAGAGGCAGGGCAGGAAGAAGGGGTCCAGGCTATCACAGGCAAAGGCTCCCCTAACTAAAAAAAGGAGGTAAAAGGCAAGAAAAAAGGAGGGGAAAACAAGAGCAAGGAGCTACGGCCACCAGGGGGCACAGGTTCCCTCCATCTAGGCTCACCACAATCCTCACAGCAGCGCAGAGGAAATTCGGGGGGCTTCAGCCTCTTACCTTTTGCAATCAGAATTAGAGCCTGATTCCCCTTATTCAGAGGAAGAAGAGGGAGAGTGGCAGGAGCCGGCACAACCTGATAGGGATCAGGATAGACACTTCCCCTCTTAATTTAGAGAGGAGCTAATGGAGCAAGTGATAAAGACCTTCCAGTTGGAGGAGAAACCCCCAAAAGATAAATCTTCTGAATCTGAGGATGACAGATAGCTCCTGCCTTCAGCCTCGGGTAGGGATCTGGGTGTTCCCTTAGACACGGCATTTGAAAAACTCTTCATTACAGAGTGGAAAGCCCCAGCCAAAACAGCGAGGCTTAATAAGTCACAGGATGCTCTTTACAGGTTCTCCAAGAGGAAGGAGTACCTATTTGAAACCCCAAAGGTGGATGCGGCGGCTGCCTCCTTGGCTAGGCAGACGGTGTTTCCAATGGAGGGGGACTGCTATCCAAAGGACTCTTCGGATAGGGTGCTGGAGGGAAAGCATTTGAGGCAAACTCCACCGCTATCAGAATTAACATTCTAGCCTCCTACATAGCCAGGGCCTCTATGGCATGGCTACAGGAGATGCAGTCGCCAACAGTAACAGAAAAGAGGGCAAAAACCTTATCAGGTAGGGTCGTTCTTGCTAACACATTACTGACCGATGCGACTACAGATGCTCTAGCTTGGTCGGTTAGAGCAGCGGGTCTAGAGATCATGGCCAGGCGTAGTGTGTGGCTAAGGACATGGTTGGGGGACAACACAGCAAAGAACCTGCTAGTGTCTTGCCCCTATAAGGCTCACAAGCTCTTTGGAACTTGCCTGGACAAGGTCCTGGAAGAGGCGAATGATAGATCTGAGAAAAACACTACATCAAGTGGGAGTGAGGAAGAAACTTTTCACACCCCCTATTTTCGATTTCGAGGCTCCCAGTACTCATCGCCCTACCCCTCAGGGCAAAGGAGAGGTGTTTCAGGACAGGGATTTTTACAAACAAAATTTTCGATTCAGGGGCCAGCACCAGCGAAGACAGGAACGTGGCAGACCACGAGAGCAGTCTGGTCCTTCCACAGCCAAGCAAACATGACTGGCTAAGAGGGAGAGGAATAGGATGACACCTATCAGGTTTTGTAGAGATCTGGACAGAGTCCATCTCAGACCAGTGGGTCCTCCAAATCATAACTCTGGGGTACAGATTGAGACCAAAGGGCTGTTTCATCCCCTCCCCCCTATCAAGAAACCTTCAAAAGGCATTAGCCATCTCCTCAGAGATAGGAAGATTAGCTTCCATGGGGGGGTGATAGAGTGCCGGCTGATCAAAAAGGATGCGGCCTCTTCTCTATAATTTTTCTGGTCCCAAAGAGGACGGGAGAATGGAGGGCAGTCCTGGATTTGAAGAGACAACCAGTGGATCTCTCCCAAGAGATTCAAAATGGAGACGGTCTCATCAATTTGCCAGAATCTCTCCAAGGGGGATCGGCTAGCCTCACTAGACCTGAGAAGCTTACCTCCATATTCCAATTTTCCCAGCTCACAGAAAATGGCTGCGTTTTGCCTACAACATTCATTGGCAGTACAAGGCCCTTCCCTTCGGCCTATCATCAGCGCCACCGACGTTTTCCGTGACGCTGGTAGCAAATCTATGCAGGGAGGGAGTACGTGTTTCCTTACCTGGACGATCTGCTGATCAAGGCGCAATCGCAGGAGTCAGCATCCCAGAGTGTGGACAGGGTCATAGCTTATCTTTCCCTCCACGGCTTCATGATAAGTTATCAGAAAAGCCATCTGTCTCCAACACGCAGATTAGAGCATTTGGGGGTGATTATAGACACGGCTCTAGATATCACCTGCGTTCCAGAAGGAAGGAGGGAAAAAAGTCACCTTCTTGTCCTACTCCAAGCCAGTCACTGCTTGAGACTAGACACTAGCCAGACTGCTGGCGCTCATGGTCTCTTGCTTCCGCCAGATAGCATGGGCGAGACACAATCAAAGGCCCTTACAGTCCTTGCTAGCTCCTTTCCAGAGAGCTTACACGAGGGGCAAATCCCTGGGTCTCCCTCCCGGGACATTTCAAACCATTAATGTCTTGGTGGTTAGACCCAAAAAGATTTCAAGAGGGGGGTGCCTCTCTGACCCTCAATCGGTGATCACTACCGATGCAAGTCTCAGGGGATGGGGGGCTCATATGGACTCAACCTCAGTACAGGGGTTGTGGAACCAGAGGGACCTGGGCAAATACATAAACTTTCTGGAACTAAAGGCGATCCACCTGGCTCTTCAAGGATTCGACCCACGCCTGAACAAATCCCATGTGTTGATTTATATAAACAACACGACAACGAAAGCCTACATCAACCAGGGGGGATCCCGATCCAAACCCCTACAAAGAGGAATTTCTACTGTTTACATGGGCTCAGGTTCACTTGGCCTCTCTGAAAGTAGTTCACATCAAAGGGTCAGAGAACTCTCACGCAGACTGGCTGAGCCACAGGGAAGTGGACCCTCACGAATGGTCCTTCAACAAGAGTCTTCCTGATGATTGTCAAGAGGTTCAGGATGCCAATCCTGGACCTCTTTGCAACAAGAGAGAACTCTTCAGGTGGAGTGGTTCATAACAGGAAGAAAGGCACTAAACGATCTCCCTCCAGACGTTCTAAATCAGGTATGGCATTCCCTCCCTTCCCATTGCTTACCCGCACAATAGCAAAAATCAGGAGAGAAAGATTCCAGAAAATCCTCGTGGCTCCATGGTGGCCAAGACATCCATGGTTCTCAGCTCTGATGGAGCTGGCAATTCAAGATCTGTTCTGCCTGCCATTGACACCAGACCTCCTCTCTCAATGTCCGGTGCTCCACGAGAACCCCAGCGTGTTAAATCTAACAGCTTGAAGGTTGAGCGCCTAGCGTTACAGAACATGGGGTACACTAATCCTGTTTTGAAAACCCTTTTACAAGCTAGACCAGCCACTAGACGCTCCTATGCTGCAACGTGGAGGGTCTTCTTACAGGCGGCGGAAAGGAATCTTGATCCCTGCACGGCTTCTATTCCTCAGGTATTCGAATTCCTTCAGGAGGGACTCGACAAAGGTCTGAGACATAACACCCTGGCGAGACAAACATCCGCTCTCAACTCAGTCCTTGAGCCGGTTACCAGCATTAACTTCCCAGAAACACATACGGCAGTTCCTGAGGGCAACGAAGCACCTGTCCCCGCCTCTGATACATTGATACCCTTCTTGGGATCTTAATTTAGTGATTGACACTCTGACAGGACCTCCCTTTGAGCCACTCCCACATTTCAATGTGCTGGCTACCCATCAAGGTAGTGTTTTCCGGTAGCAGTTACTTCAGCTCGCAGAATGGCAGAGCTGGGCGCCATTTCTATGGAAGATAACTTCTGTGTTTTTCAGAAACAATCGGTCACATTGAGACTGGACCAGACATTTATTCCTAAATACAATAGTGTTTCGTAGGGCGCAGGAGATAGTTTTACCCTCATTCTGTCCGAATCCAGTTCATCCCAGAGAGAAAGAATGGCACACACATGTAAGGCGGGCCATTAAAATTTATTTACATAGAGCAAAAGCGTTTAGAAAACTTCAGCCTTATTTGTCAACGTAAGACCCCACCATAGTGGGAATCAAAGCATCAAAAATGCTAATTTCTAAATGGGCTAAGCAAGCCATAGTGGAGGCGTACAAGGCTACATGTAAGATCCCTCCCATACAGATTTGGCCCCATTCGGTACGAGGGGCTGCAACATCGTACACATTTAGAGCCAGGGCGTCATACGTCGAGATTTGTAAGGCTGCAACAT
>QEPC01010231.1:52565-72666 GCA_003113815.1 Sphenodon punctatus
GGGAACTTGAGCTACCCAGAGCCTGCAGCTCTCCCCCCCAGAGGACAACACTCCATTAGTGAAGCAGTGAACCTCCAATTTTCTAAACAGCTTCCCTCCGCCAAGATCAGTTCAGTCTTTTCTATGCTGAGCTTCAAGCAGCTCCTTTCAGTTATCCCTTTCAGCCCTCAACAAGGGAGCAAGGAAGTGGAGATTTGATGCAAGACACAGCCAAGTGCCAACCTCACACATCCCTCTTGCAGTTTTGTTTTTTTTACCCTAGAAGGCTACAAAGCTCAGTAAACCAAAGGAGGCAGAAATAGGCAGAAATTGTCTATAGGCACTGAAGGAATCACTAGTGACTGAGGAAACCACATTTGCTCCACTCTTGATCCAGCATGAATAATCTATTCTTTAAAGTCAGGGGCCCAAGCCAAATGCAGGTCCACAATTCACCGATCTCCCGCAAAATCCCCCTCTCCCTGCAGAATCTCCTGCCCCGCTTCTCCCAGCATAGGATTTCCAGCCTGTGCTGGGGAGACACAGGGCAGGAGATTCCATGGGGGAAGGGGGGTGAATAAACCCCCTGGCCAGGCTGCATTGGGTGGGTGGGCTGCCAGGGCTCACCTCCTCACACCTGGCAGAGAAATCGCAGCTGTTAGGTGTGTTCATTTCATTTGCTGGGGGGGGGGGGGCGAGCACTTGCAGCCCCCACCCACCCATCTCAGCCTGTGGGGGGAGGGGCGGGGGGCAGAGAAGCTGGCCTTGCGCTGCATCTAGGAAGCTGGGGAGCGTGGCGAGGTGCAGAATTGGCTCCTGAGCCTCCCAAACGTGTGGGGAATTTTTGAAAATATTCCGCAGGAGAATAGGGATCGTGTTTAAAGCCTACTGCTATTTGTAAGCCTGCATGCCCACAACCAAAGGCCAACCCTGGGCCCTTCAATCAAGTGAGGAAATGGAGACATTCTGATCTTGGGGTGGGCCAGTGCGATTCAGTGGAAGGCATATTGGATTTGGAGCTGAAGTGTCGAGTTCAAACCTCAGACTCAATGGGCAACCTTTAGCAAGCCACCATTTCAGAGTCTCTGTTTCCAGGCTGTAAACTGGAACTAACAACACTGGATCTGGCTCGAAGGGGCACAATCAAAGGGGCCTGCCCTTTAGTCGGGCCGGGAGGTTAGGGATGACGACTGGTCAGTGGAACTTGTGGCTGTCATAGATTGTGAGTTGGCCTCCCACTCTCCCCAGTGAGAGAGGGGTTGATTGGGAGGATATCCCCTGGTGACAGCAGGGGATAGGAGGTTGTATTGTAGAACGCTCCTACTGTGGATTGGAGGGTATTGTTGGGATTGTTATGGTAGAGGGTAAGTGGAGGGGTAAACTGTGTCTATTTTTGTGGGGGATGTGGATTTTGTATTGTTGTAACGTGTGGATATAGACCATACTGTTACTGAATGTATGTATTGTTGGGTTCCCCTGCGTGGGATATAACCCAACTATTGTACTTCTTGTTAGCTGCCTCAAGCCGCCTTCAGAAAGGAGAGTGTGGGATAGAAATTCAAGATGATGATGGTTGGCCAGTCAGAATCGAAGTCTGAAGATTCATCAAAAGCTCATCCAGTCCAGCCCCCTCCCCACCCTTTGATGCAGGAAGGCCACAGCTACAGCTTCCAAAAGACAGCTGTCCAACTCCTGAGTACTTTACAGTGACAGAGCCAGCAACTTAATCCATTGCCAAACAGTTCTTATTGTTAGAAAGCGTTTCCGGGTATTTAACTTAAATCTGCCTCCTGGTAATTTGAGCCCATTATTTCTATTCTTGCCCTTTGCGGCAACGGAGAGCAGTACTGTGCCATCTTCTTTGCAACAGCCGTTTATATATTTGAAGACTATTCTGGTCCCCCATTCATCTTCTCTTTTCTAGGCTAAACATACCCAGCCCCTTTAGCCTTTCCTATAGGAAAGACCCTTTGATATCCTAACTACTCGAGGAACTGGCTCCAATTTGTCAGTGTTTTTAAAATGAAGTGCCCCAAACTGAAGTATTCCAGGCGAGGCCTAAGAGTGCAGAACAGAGCAAAATTATTAGTTCCCATAAACTGGAAACAATGTTTTTGCTAATGCAGTTTAAAACTGCATTAGACATTTTTGCAGCCACACCACATTGCTGACTCATGCTCAGTTTGATCACAATCCCTAGATCCTTTTCACATGTGCTGCTACACAGCCAGTTATCACCCATCTTCTACTTGGGCATTTGGTTTGTCTTTAACTGTAGAATGTTACACTGAATTTAATCTCTTAATTTCAGCCAGTTTTCCAGCCTAGCAAGCTTTATACTTTTAATTCTGTCTTCCAAGGCGTTCGCTGCCCTTCCTAGTTAGCTACCACAAACCTGATAAGTATTCCCTCCAGTCCTACATCCAAGTCATCAATCATCATCATGTAGCTGGCTGGTCCCAACTACTTGGATTAAGGTGCAGGGAACACGAACACACACACACACCTCCTCTCCCATCCCCCGAAGTTATGCAGAAAATAGACTAGCAGTTGTTAGGTGCCTTGCACATCACCAGGTACGCTGCTGGCACTATATAGATAATATAAAAAGCCCAGTACTTACTACTATAGTCGCCATATCCATAGTAGTTGTTGTAACCAGTGTAGTCATATCCACCATAGCCACCATACCCTGGGCTGTTGTATCCATAGTTGCCATATCCTTGATTCCAGTAATTACTATATCCCTGGTTCCAGTTTTGGCTGGGGCCTGCAGCAGAGTAGTAAATCATCAGAAATTAGGACACTGAAAGAATACTGCTCAGAGGAGAGAAAAGCCTTTTCAGAAATAAGTTAGGCAGAAACTTACCACCACCTCTTCCACGAGCTCGCCCAACAAATCCTCCTCTAGTTCCTCCCCACTGCTGCTGCTGCTGATATTGTTCCTTGGACATGGCTACTTTTATTTCACACTAGAAGAAAGAAAGGTAAGCTTATACTTAATCAAAGGCAGATTCCAGGAGTAACAGCTAACTGACTTAAGTTAATGATGTACATTCACTCAATCCAAGTAAATTAAACTGGCTGCTATACTGTATCTCCAGTACGCTTCAGTCCTTAAGGAAAGTGGTTCCAAGTTATTGGACAAATGAGCCCAGTCAACCCTCAGTCTCTCATGGGCCACCAAGCACTTGCCAGAGATGACTATGACCCAACACCCATTCACTGCAGGCTAGCAGCACCTGCACAAAACAGGTAGCTTCTATCCCTACCAGTGCAAGCACCATCTTGGGAAAGCCCATAATGCATATGCGCTGACTGTGATTACCCCCCACAGAACCTTCTGTCCCTGGAAACGGTCAAAGTATCAGTGGAGAACAAAACCCACTTTATGGTAGCTAAAGCTGGTTCTGTGGGCCACTTACCATGGTCTTGTGGCACCAGGCTACAGGTTGGGAACTACGGTTTAGGCTGCAATCCCCAAGCCACTTCCTCAAGAGTAGCCTTCTGAGCTTCCAAAAGGACTACTCTGGAGTAAGTGATTCACAGTCTAAGGCTGCAGGATTTCAGCGCATGGAGAATACACACTATTGCAAGGCTACCATTTTAGTTCTCAAGCAAGTTGCTTAGACTTGGCATTGATAATCTGACTTCTATAAAGTACAACTTAAAAATCTGTGGCCGTATGAGAGTTACCAAAACATCTTAACTCTGAGACCTTGTATCGAGTGTTAACATAACACACTAGCCATGCAAACTGAACTTTAAAAGGGCTTTTTTTTGCCCTGGTAAACACTTACACAGGGCTGATGTAAATTATAAACCAAACCAGTCAACCAACAACTTTGTAAGCATGTTCCCATTTTTCAATACCAGTGTCAGAGAGAGAGGGGAGTGGGGGGGAGGGAGTCGTTGTTCCTAGTCTGCTAAATTTACTAGCTAGAAACCATTTTGGACAGCTGACATTAATCTACTGTAAGCAGGGTACTCACTGCCAACAAGAGGCAAGAATCTAGTCTTTCTACAACTGAAATATGAGCATGACATTTCCCATAAGGACAACAAATCTTGTGGAAGATGTTGCCGTGGACATGCCCGGCACGCTGTCAGTGCAAGCCAGAGGCATCCAGGCTGAGTGTTGATGACCAAGAAAAATGCCTCAATGAAGATAGAATTACCAAACTGGCAAGCTAGAAGAGAACCTAAGGGTCATCTGGTCCAACCTCTTTCCCCCGAGACTGAGGATAACCTATACAGCATCCCTGGCAGATGCCTGTCCAATCTTTTCTTGAAACCCTCCAGGAAAATGATCACCACAGGGTGAACAAAGCCATGGGCTGGGGAATGGAAAATTAAGTAGAATAACCAGTTGCTCATGGGGGAGCGTTAGGACTGCGATTCCTAACGTTTAAGAAAACATGAAGCCTAAATATTACATCAATAGGAGAGCTTTAACATGCTTCTGGGAAAGCTAGGCTGGATGAATTTACATTAGCCCAAAGAAAATGGAGACCGCTCTTCACCTATTCCATATAAAGGAAGTTCCTTGCTCAGTCCCTGCAGGTAGTTTAAAATTCCACCTATGGGCTTCAACGTACTTTACTGAGACCAACGTTGTGGTATTTTTTCTCCATTATCTTCTTCACTGGTTCCTCATCCTTGAAAGTAATAAAGCAGAATCCTCGCCTTTTGTTGGTTTTGTTGTCCATGGGGAGCTCTATCGACTCCACCTGGTAAGAAAGTGTACAGCTTTCAGAACTCTTACCAGGCATTCTTTCATATTTTTATAACTTTAAAAGACCAAGTTACATCAGTACAGTCCTATTAGTTGCAGGCTTTATTATATAGTAAAGCTTACTTAACCTTGCATCAATATGCAAATAGCAACTTTCCATATGTACTGTGAGTTTTCTGTTGCTCTATCACCATTGTCAAAAATGGAATGTAGTATTGCTTGTGATTGGTTCCTATTCCAAATTTCAGTCAAATTACAAAAGCCTCAAAATGTACATCAACCTAACCTGATATGGTAACCATGTCAATCTACACTCCACTTTCTTGCTAAAGCATTCAAATTCATGCTAAAGGTCTCATGCACACCTAGATTTATTTTATTTTACTTTACTATTTTTCTACCCCGCCCCCTTCTGCTCAGAGCAGCTCGGGGAGGCTTACAAAATATATCAACAGTAAAAACACAAATCATTAAAAACATTTTAAAAGGTAAGAAGAGCTAAAAGGGCAGAATTCCCCCTCCCCTCCCCACTCCCTCTCCCTCTCCAAAGGCCCGGTAGAACAGCCAGGTATTACATTGTCTATGAAAAGATGAGACGTCCTGGGCCAGGCTGGCCTCCATCGGGAGAGAGTTCCACAGCCTGGGAGTGGCCACCAAGAATGCCCTCCCCATTGTCACCACCCGGGCAACTTCGAGTTGGGAGTCCCTGGCCGACCGCAGGGGTCGCAATGCAATCTGGGGCCTGAGGCCGTCCCGCTGGTAAGCCGGGCCCAGGCCATTTAGGGCTTTACAAGTCATTACCAGCATCCTTGAACTGGGCCTGGAAGATTATAGGCAGCCAATGCAGAGAGCGGAGCACCGGTATAATGTGCTCGCAGCATCCCGTCCCCATTAAGAGACGGGCTGCCGCATTCTGCACCAGCTGCAACCTCCGGACCGTCCCCAAGGGCAGCCCCACGTAGAGTGCGTTACAGTAGTCTAGTCTAGAGGTGATAAAGACACGGATGATGGTGGTCAGATCGGAGTCCGAAACATACAGCCACAGCTGCCACACCAGATGTAATTGGCGAAATGTTCCCCTCGCAAGAGCCTCCACCTGGAGATCCAGGCAGAGCTGTGAGTCAAGGATCATCCCCCAGACTACAGACCTGTGTGGCCACAGGGGGACAGACCCCCATCGATGATGGCGGCCACCACCACCTACAGCTCTACCCACCATCACCTCAACAATTTAGGCTCTTAATACTAGCCTAAATAAATATGCTCCCAATATTTTGAATTTGTTGCTAGTCTTAATTGGACTAGTAAATTCACCATACTTGAGTTGGCAAATGCAAATGTAGTCTACTGAAATTAGTTTCCAGAGCTGTGGTGTCATGACTACACACTACGGCTATATAGCTAGAAAAGGGGTTTAAGAATCCAACTGCAAACAATCAGGTGAAGAATCTGATGACCTATTTCCATAACCAATTGAGGGCCGAGTTCTTTGTGTATTACTAAATTCAACTAACTAGCCATCTCTGAGCACAACCTGGTAGTCAGGTTCTCTGATACAGCCTGTAAGCTTAACGTTTGCTAATTTTACCAAAGATATCATGGAACAGGCAGCCAATTAAACTTCATATTTGGAAGACTAGTTTATCCAAGTAGTCACCTACATATTTGGAAGAACAGTTTATCCAAACAGACACCTACAACTGCTACTGAGATTTAAACACTATTTTATTCATTTTCAAAATTAAACAAGTGGGTGAAGAGAATTTTCCATGGCCTACATACGCTGCCCTGAACTTTAAAAATGGTTCTCCAAGTTTTTAAATTCCATACAGAATTAGCCAGGTCTCGCCTATACTGGAAGGACATGTTGTGCTATCTTCAGCATTTGAAAAGCATGTTATTGACAGTTATGCTGCTGAAGTTAGAATATGCCAGTGTCAGAATAAGCTGTGTCAGTCCTGCAACCTACCTCACCAAAGCCTCCGAAGTACTCCCTTATTTTCTCTTCAGGTGTGTCTGGAGATAGGCCACCAACAAAAATCTTTTTAACAGGTTCTTTTGTTTTCATGGCTTTAGCCCTTTTTGGATCAATCACCTTCCCGTTCAGTTTGTGTTCTTTCTGGTCCATAACCTATTGCAAAAGTTGTCAAAACGTTGACTTTATAAACCAAGTCCAATTACATATTTTACTGCATTCTTTGTTAAACTATAGTAGGCATGATTATGCATGCAAGACTGCCTGCCTTAGTACTATTTTTTACAATATTTAAATATTCACTAGTCAATCCATAAAAAAAGAGTACCTTATCTACACTCTCCGACTCTTTGAACAATACAAAGCCAAAGCCCCTCGATCGTCCTGTGAGAGGGTCTAACTTCAGAGTGCAGTCTACGACTTCACCAAATTTGGAGAAGTAGTCCTTCAGATCTTTCTTTGTGGTATCCCAGCTAAGGCCTCCAATAAACATTTTCCTGCAAAGATAAAATAGGACAGGTGTTAATGCATTAAAGAACTCAATTCTCTTCTGTTTTAAAAGCTCATTTCTCCTGCTGAAGGATTTTGGTAGGACTGTAAGCATCAACAACATTCTACACATATCTTGTACATTTCAGAAAAGTATTCTTGTCAGGTAAACCCCAAGCAGACATTTTGAAAAGTCATTAAGAACATTTGGGGTTTCAAGCTCATTTCCAAACACCTTAAAATCTTCTGATCAGCATCCCTGGAAGCAACGTGGGAATTGATCACTAGATTTTTTTCTCTCTCCTACATCACCACCCGTGCGTATTTTATTTATTTATTTAGATTTTTATGCCGCCCACTCCTGCCTTCGCAGCTCAGGGCGGTTTACAACGTTTTAAAATACAACAGCATAAAAACATTGAAAGCCACCAACAGTAAAGCTAAAAAGAACTAAAGTATCCCCCCCTCGCCCCATACCTCCACCCTCACCAAAGGCCTGGCAGAACAGCCAGATCTTACAATGCCATTGGAAAGAGACGGTCCGGGGTCAGCCGGACCTCGACCAGGAGGGAGCTCCACAGCTGTGGTGTGGCCACCGAGAACGCCCTCATCATTGTCACGTGGAAAACCTCAAGGGGGGCACCCCTGGCCAACCGGACCTCGACCAGGAGGGAGCTCCACAGCTGTGGTGTGGCCACCGAGAACGCCCTCATCATTGTCACCTGGAAAACCTCAAGGGGGGCACCCCTGGCCAACCACAGGGGTCGCAGCTGAATTCTACAGAAAGTAACCGTTGCTCCTGATGCACAGATCAAATCTGCCTTATGTAAGGAGATGTTATATCTACATGCGATTGATTATTCAAGTTTGCTTTTTTGAAACATCGTCCCCACCCCCCAGCAGTCCAAGTTCAGTGTCTGCACTGGCCTATTTTAAATTTGCCCAAATTTACACAAAGCAACACAAAATGTATTAGGCAAAACAGGCAGCAGAGGAGATTTTCTATATGAATGCATGCTTTAGATGCATGCATCTTCGCTCAAGGGAAGGTATTAAGTTGCCACTGTTGCAGTAACATTTCATTAATAATTTATGTACCGACTATGGGTGGAATCAAACAAGATGATAGTCCACATTAGCCTTCACCAGATGTGTTCCAGCAGACTAGCGAACAGAAAGCCCATCTTCAACAGAGGATGTTACGCTTTGTCATTTTCAATTAACCAAGTATGCTTGCAAATCAAGTTTTTACTAAAATATTATGTACTCATTCAAGTAAAGATTAATTTTTAAAGTACTTCCCTGTATGCCTGTGGGTTCCAAGATCATTAGGCAAAGCATTATATAGTTAAACCTGCAAAGATGAGTTCTCTACCATTAAGTGTAAACAAATTCTCACAACATACATTCATTGTGAAAAAGCTTCAAAAGAGCAAAATCACACATTTCTCCTAGAACCACCGCTCCATTTCTGTGCTCCCAATCTTTGACCTGAAAGGGAGCCTGTACAACACCTTGAAAAGACAGGCCTAGGAACCAAAATTCCTAACTCTATCGGATACCAAAAGCAATGACTAAGCAATGATTTGAACTTCATAAGCCACTATAGAAACTGGTACGTAATCCTGCTGTTTACATCCATACCTGATGCATTCCCCTCACTGCATTTAAATGTTTTCAATTCCTAACAACCTCTTCCTCACAACTGTTTTTCCTAACATCCCACTCACAAGTGATTGCTATAATTAAACACATCTTCCCTGCATTTGTGCAGTCTGCAGTTCTGACTTCTTGTACACTTGTGGGAGGGCCCTGTGTGAACCCAAAGCTTGCATACTTTTACCAACAGAAGCTGGTCCAGTAAGTTGCTGGAACTTCTTTGCCTCCACCTCAGCAGGACACATTTGACAATTCAAGACTACATACCACCTGAGCAGAAATCAGTTTAGCCTGAACAGACTGCTATATGCTACACCACTCTTAAATAAAAACTACATATATCAGCCAAGCAACGCCCTTAGAAACAATGCAAGCACAAGCTACTGACCAATTCAACAGAAGCCAATAGTTGCAACAGACAAAGGTTTCTACCTTCAAGCAGTGATGTGGGGCGGAAAATTGTCCACTATATTTTTCTGGAAAATTTTCCAGTTCTAAAAATGCATTGTTTCATAAAACTAATTATTAACATTTTTTCCTAATTAAATATTTCAGTTCAACTACTTTTGGCTATTGTAAAGACTTAAATATTTATCCAGTGCATAAAATTAGTGTACTTTTTTAGTTTTGTTTACTAAGTCAAATAAACATGCTAAATCAAATCCCAATTTAGAGGATTTGAAAAATTTTCACCGGAAAAATTTCCAATTCAAAATTTTCCAGAAAACCTACATCACTGACCTTCGGTGGAATGTGACAGAGTCTTAACACAAAGCAATATTATTTCCCCCAAAAGCTTTTAGAGTAAGTCTGGCATGCAAGGAATCGGATCTCAACAAGCTAATCTATTCTGGAAAAGCACTCATCTCAAGTAGACAAGCGACATGTTTACTAAAAGGGACCAATAATAAACAGCAATATGAACATACCAAACCCTTCCCTGGAAAGGGCACAAAATAGGGAAACTATACTGGTAGTATAAAACGAAAGTTTTTGTCTCACTTCCATAAACGAAGACTAACGTTTCTATTTAACTTGGTCATCAGAATAACTAACCCTTTGATGACCTGGACCTACTTTAAGCAGTTATATAAATGCTTTGCTTTATTGCATAGGCTATTTGGCCATTGTAGTTACAAACAAAAAATGCTGATTATAACCATACAGAAATGAAATATAAAATGAACAGGTAAAAATTAGTATACCAGTAAGCCCAAGTAAATATTTAGATGACAGTTTTCTGCAAGGCCCCACAAACTTAGTATAATTCTTATAATTCCATTGGGTTACTATCTAATTGCTTGGATTTCATTTCATTTCCATCTTCAACTTAATGGTATAAGCATACCCCAAGAAGTATGCCACTTTCCTTGTAGCTACTGTAGAGCTATCGCCCAGGAGCAGACTGACATAGAACTCTGAGGATCTTCCCGGGAAGGGAGCGATCAGAGGGGAGATGTATTTCTTACGCACCCCCATAAATAAAGAACAGTCTAATAGAATGTGACTCAGCTTATCAATTTGATTTAAATTACACTGGCAAAGGTGCTCTGCCAGAGTACCACCTTTATATCTACCCGTGACTAAGGCACAGGGAAAAGCATTAAGTCCAGGGAAAAGCATTAAGTCCGGCTAAAAGGAATAATCTCCTGTTCTTCTGAGTTAAGCCACTGTCCAAATAGGACATAGGGCAACAAGTTCTATTACCATACAAAGAATATGAACCCAAAGCCCTACTTCCACTAATTTTCACACTTATCGCCTGCCAAGTATCTATCAATCTTTCGTCAAGCATCTTTTCTGTCCCTTTGAAACCCAGAGGGGCCAGTACCTGAGGGGCAAACCCCAATAGGTTAATTTTGTTCTCCACCAACTTAACCCAAGGATTCGCAATTTTATCCTCCAACACCAGCTGGGACAAAGGTGCAGCAATTTTAAAATAAAGACGCAGCCAATAATTTATCGCTCCTAGCCAGACCTTCTCCTGTAAGGGCAACAGGACGCATTCCAAGCCGAGCTAAATTACTTGCTCCAGCCAGGGCAGATAATAAAGCCCATACAAAACCGGATTGGAGTATTCCTACATTTTTGGTTTTATCAAGTGCCCATAAATGTGCTCCATATAAAATTTGGGGAATGCATTTTTGGATAAAGATTTTAATTGCTGGGGTAACCAAATCTCCCCCCCCCCCCTTGAAAAAAGCTACCAAAGCTTTATTTAGTTGTTTGGCCTTAGCATTTATTGCCTGATATTGAATAGTTCAACCCCCATTTGCTTGGAATAAAAGCCCCAGGTATCTAAAGACCCAGACTTGTTTAATTTCCTTATTATCTATGAACCATTTATGCCTCTGTAGCTTCCGAGAGAAGACCAAAACTTTGGTCTTCTCATAGTTAATGTCCAAGCAATTAGTCCTACAGTAATTCCCGAATGCCTCCAGGAATCACCTCAGACCCACATGAGATCATGAAAGTAGGACTGTATCATCAGCATAAGGAGGCTTCAAGCAATACTTTTATCACCCAATTGGGGGGCATGAGAGGATAAGGCAGAGAATTATTTCACCAAATCTTTCAAATAGATGTTAAACAACATGGGGGCTAAAATACAACCCTGCTTAACCCCCCTCCTTCTTTTGATTCTATCAGGCAGAGCTCCATAATTATTCAATCTGACTTTGATCAAGGTATCCCTGTACAGGCTGTAAATTAAAAACTACCACCTCCTATCAATATTAAGCGTGACCAACTTTTGCCAGAGTCGTTCTCGGGAATCAAATCGAATGCTGTCCCAAGATCAATAAATGCAGCGTAAAATGCTTTTTGCGGACCTGAATACTTCCGGATGGAGTGAGAAAATGAAGCAATGGTCACTTGTTGATCTATCTTCCCTGATGTCAACTTGTTCATGACCCAAAATCTTATCTGTATTTAACCAATGACTAGGAAAAATGTCAATTTGGTAGGCTGACTGCATGTCTATGTTAATTTTTTAATTTATCAAATCTTTATACCCCGCCTCGAGGCAGCTCACAATCGATAAAACAAAAAATACAATAGATTAACACATTAATATTACTCCAACAATGCACTAACAAGTGCAATTAAAACTGTGAGGGGAACAGCCAAACCCCTGCCATGACATTTGTTTATATAAAACTAGGCGAAAGGTTGTGTTGCTTTCCATTAGAAGCATATTCTCCTACGGTTAAAGGTTTATTTCATTTCTGGTTACTACAACCTTTAAATTGTACATGTAACTGTGCATTCAAGTAGAACATATACAGCTTTCAGTAACAGAGAAGTCTCCTGCAACAGATTTGGTCGCAAACCCAGAATTGCCCCAAAATTCCAATGTTAAAGTGAGGCAGGAATTAAATGAGATCTCCATCTCATCTCAGTTATAAAATCGCAACCACAGCTCTATAATTCAGAAGCCAGCTTCGTTTGCTGAGGTGCTGAGCACCCCAACTACCAACAGAAATCAATCAAGTGTAGGTGCTTAATACCTCTGGAAAAAAGAATCAGGCCTTTTTCAAGCCACAGATTAAGATGGATTGGAATTAGTACTGATGGCAATTAAAGACCCCTAAGCAAGCTATGGTATAGCTTCCCGAGTATAATCGCTTTGACAATCTGCACTACATTCTACATTGATTCAGTGATGTAAGAATAGAACAATTTCATAACAAGATTAATAAGGCAAGGAAGGTCACCAACAATAAAGGAGCATGAAGGCATTTTACATAGAAAGAGAATAGTGGTGGCAATGTGCTCCGAAAAAAAGGAAACATCAGAATGACATAACCATGGGTGCTATCACACAAGACAGGTTCCCACATTGGCCCACCTTTGCCCTGGATTTACCAGCCTGTGTGAAGGGTGGCTGTCAGACATCCACCCAGGTTTGGGCTGGGACAGGTCAGCACAGCATCATCCACAGATTGGAGGGGCTGGGGGCACCCTATGGAGCAGGCTGTGTTCTCCACCATAGTCGCGGATCATAGCCTAGAGCAGCTGCAGAAGCAACTGTAACCCTCTCCTCCCCAAACCCCCGCCCCTGGCTCACCCCTAACATCCGCTACCTCTGCTCCTGCACTGGGGCTGCCTAACGCCTCTGGCGCAAATCCCGCTCCCTTCCTGACTTCCTCCAATTCTCCTTCTCCTCTACTATCTCCCTACCTAGACAACGCTATTATGCCTCCAGGATCGAATCTCTCGCGCGCGAACCTCGCCGCCTCTTCTCTACTTTCGACTCCCTTCTTAAACCCCCCNCTCCCGTCTCTCCCACTGTCCCCTCTCCCTGTCTCCCCCTCCTTGTCTTTGAGATTGTAAGCCACAAGCAGGGACCGCATCTATTTCTATGTTCTGTACAGCGCCAGGTACATGACCGGCGCTATATAAATGTTTATAATAATAATAATAACAACAACAACCACCACCTCAGGAAGGGCACAGCATGCAGATCGACTCTGGCCAGGAGAACTGCCAACCCATCTGCTGAGGTCCTCGCAGAGCCCACACAAGGCAGCTGGGGGAGGAGGGTGCCACACAGCAGCTCTGGGATCCGGCGCACTCCCAGCCCATGTATTAACACCCTAAATCAGAACTCTCTGATGGAAAAGCAATATAACGCAGACTAGAATTCTCATGATATGCTGAATAATCCCAGGCTGTCAGTTTGTCATATCGTACATAGAAGATAAAATCAGTCTTCCCAAATATATTCTCAGAAGACAGCAATGCCAGCTTCACATTTAGGGACAGAGCACAGACAGCACAATCAAGATAAGCTTTTGTAAATCTAATATTTCGAAGAAAACAGAAAAGGTAAGGAGAACCCAAAATGGCTTTCCTAAGCCAGGCAACAGTGGCCCAGCTCACAGGATGGATGATCAGTACAATCTGTTACCCGAAGTCTGTGTACTCGTATCCTCACCACATGGACAAGACAGCCATCATTCTCGATGTAACCAAACCAAGCACATGCACCCGAGACCTCGCATCTTCATGAATGTTCCACTCCTTGTCTCTCCCTCTGTTCCCCTTCCTTCGTCTCCCTCCCCCTCGTCTCTCAGATTGTAAGCCCTAGGGCAGGGACCGTGTCTATTTCATTACGTTGTAAAGTGCCAGGTACATTGCTGGCGTTATATAAATGCTTGCTGTTGCTGCTAGTAATAATAATAATAATAATAATAATATTCTTAAAAGTTTTAGGATGATTTCTTATACTATCAATTACCTCAGCGGAGAAAACTGTATATTATGTACTTTGAGGTTACCAGAGCTCAATAATAGTCATTAGCCATTTAGTATGGCTAGCTAAGAAATGTCCTCATTACCCCTTTATGAAAGTGGTTCAATTTATGACCCAGAATATTCCTGGATCTTCAATACAAACGTTTAAACTGTACATTTATGATTTGGGCATATTTCCAATGAGAATTAAAATTGGCATGGATTCAATACAATTTCATTTGGAAAACCTCTTAGCAGGCCAGTTTACATGGACTAGGAGTGCTGCAGAGACAAAATGCGGAATCCCTTTGATAATTAAAAAGGATCACAGTAGCATGAGCATCTACAGCTGAACCCTTTACAGCAGGGGTGGGGAACCTCAGGCCCAGGGGCCAAAAGCGGCCCTCGGCAAGTTTTTACGTGGGCCCTTTCCAGTGCCTGGATCTGGCCCTTGGATCCATTCTCTACCCTCAAGCACTGGAAAAACTGAGCTCATGATAATGAGAGAGAGAGGAGGGCATGCACACAAGGGTAGGGCACAGACCCATGATCTGGGCCCTCCTTTTCTTTATTAAACTCGTTAAACACCCCCTCCCCCAAACTCTATGTGGTCCTTGGAGCTTGTACTAATTTTCGATGTGGCCCCCAAGGCAAAAAAGGTTCCTCTCCCCTGCTTTACAGGAATCAGAAGTAGCTACAAGCCTTCATCTCTTTAACTTTCCTGAAACACAGATGAGACTGGAGGAGGGAGATGGGAAGATGTTGCAAATGACAAAGAAAGAAGTTAGAACAACTACAAATGGGAGAGAAGAGTCAGAGCACCCTTACTGCTTGAAACAGGGATGGAATGATATTTATCAGGGGTGATTTTTACCACCATAGGAAAAACTAATTAGTCCTCATTTAAGTCATTAATATCTTCTATTATCAAAACTGTTTCATTAATCTACAGCTGGTTGCAATGGATGACCCAATTATGTTTCAGTTACTTTTTCAATGAATGCCTAAGGCAGTAGATTCCAACATTTATGACTGTACAAAGAAAAAGGCAAATTCAATGGGTAACATATTAGCACCCATTGATGGATGGCCATCATCATCCATGCTTCATTACCTGGTGGCTAGGCTACTGCAATGCGCTCTACGTGGGGCTGCCCTTGAAGACTGTCCAGAAGCTGCAGCTACTGCAGATTGAGGCAGCTCGGGTCCTTACAAGAGGCGGGTTGCCAGAAGCACATTACACTGGTGCTCTGGAATCTGCACTGGTTGCCTATTGTCTTCTGGGCACAATTCAAACTGCTGGTCTTGACCTTTAAAGGCCTAAACGGCTTGGGACCCACTTATCTGGAAGATCGGCTGGCCTATCATGTTCCATCGCGGCCTTTGCGGTCAGCCGGGGACACCTGTCTGGAGGTACCAGTTTTTAAACTCAGTCTTCATGGCAAGGAGGGCATCCTCGGCCATCACTCCCTTTAGGAGGCAGTGCAAAACTTTGATTCATGAGAGCGTTTGGCAGTGGGCGTTAAGGAAGCTGGGTGTTGTGGGGGTGATAGGGGTGAGTAAGGTGGTTGGGGTGGAGTAGGGCCGGGGGGGAGGGTATAGGGTTGTTGGGTATTTTATGTTTTTGTATTTTGGTTGTTTTTTATTTGTATTTTATATTTTAATACTGTAAGCCGTCCTGAGCTGCCATTGCTGGGAAGGGCGGGGTAAAAATTAAAATGAATCAATTTGGGCATTTTACTATTTTTCAAAGCAGGTTATACAAGATAATCCAGTTTTTATTATACAAGCCATAGCCAAACATTAGATATGAAAATGAACAATTCAGAGAGCAACCAAAATAACATAAAAAGTGTGATATTGGGTTAGTCCAGCATCCTGTCTCTGACAGTGGCCACCTCTGGCTACTTCAGTGAAGTGCACACCTGCTCACAACGGACTGATCAATTCCCCCTTTACTTCCAGCTCCCAACAGTCAGAAGTGACATTTTCTGACCAACCAAACAGCCATTTATGGACCTATCTAAGAACTTATCCAATTCTTTTTAAAATCCACCTACATTACTGGCCTTCACAACATCCTCTGGCAACAATTCAACACATTAATTGTATGTTGAGTGGAAAAGTCCTTGTTTTACTTTGTAACTTGCAATCTTATCCCACCGTTCCCATTAGCCTAGATAGTACTAGTAGCCTAGATAAGGCCTGCTAGTCTTTTACTAAACTGTGCAGCCATAACAAGGAGAGCTGCCTGTGGCAGGATGGGTGGGGTAAGAAACTTTAAAATTTCTACAGCACTTACAGTGTACAAAGTGCTTGACAATCAATATCTAGTTCACCCTCACAGCAACCCTGGGATAGGTAATTTCCATTTTCAGGTGGAAAACAAGTCTGAGAAATAGTGACCTGTCACTTGCCCATGGCCACTTAGCAAGTTAATGGCTCTGACAAGACATTGGTTCCCCAAGTCCTACACCTTAGTCACTAGGCTACACTGGCTCTTTTATTACAGGAATAGGAAAATTTAGACAAGAGGATTTGAATATATTCAAAACCTAATTAAGGAAAACAAAGTAACAAGGAAACACTTTAGCACTGTCAACCTGATCTTCCACTCCACTCCTCCAAAGTGGTTACATTCAATAAGCCGTTTCTTTTCCTCCCTTCTCTCAGCTGTTGCATTAAAGGCAAAGTTAGGAACAGGGCAAAAAGAAACTTTCCAGGGTTTGCAAGACAGCATGAGACAGATGTTTAAATAAAAAATTAAGTTCAGCCTTAGTCAGAAGGCAACTAAAAGTTGTAGCTTTCTTCACATACTTTCTCTTCTGCTTCACTCTCCGACTAGACGGGAACAAACTGCACAGGGCAACCAACATCAAGTTTTTTAAAAAATAAGACACTGCCACAGTCTGATTGGACTGCAAACCTAAGCAAGGTATTATGGAATCCAGTTCAATGAATTCTGGTTTACCATGTTGAACACCAAGAAAAGTTCATAGAATAAGAGTGGTCAAAGCAGTCAGACTACCATGTACTGAAGTGCTTAGTGCAAAGGTAGTTTGAATGCATTTAACTGCAATTACTAGGTAAGGTAAACTTTAATAAACTATCTGGTATAATGTATTATTCACATTATCCTTGAAAATTATTTGCAAGACGACTGGTTAATACATGTCAATCACGTTACTTGCTTCACAACAACCATTAGTAGATGCCTTCAGGGGCTGAAATTAAACATTTCACTGAAACAATCCAAGTCGGGGTGGCCAGACTTATGGTACGCATGATTGATTTGATCCAGGCGCTAACCTGGCGTGATCTACCAGGACTCCTCCCACTAGAGCTCTGGCACTCCTCCAGGCCCAAAACACCTTCTCTTAGCTCCCAGCAAGAACTGGTCTCAGGGCTAGAGACCAGTCTTCTCTGCTGCACTGGAGGATCCCTTTTACCCCCTCTCCTTCCCAAACTTCCTCCCTGGGGCACCAGTCCCACTCTCCTCCCCAGAGGCAATCCCTAAGGAGGTTTTTTAAAAAGTGCTCCCAGAGGGGAGGTCCCTGGCTGCTGAGTGGCGTGGCACCCACGCACGCAACGTGAGCGGGAAGCGCTTCAAACAAGCATCTCCCAGCATGGGCGCCCCATGCACGAAAGCGGCCCCCCTGGCCTGCAGCGGGCACTCCCGATTTATCAGTACTGCGTGTGCAGCGTAGCTCATGGGAGCACGCACCACCATCACACAAGCAGCTGGGGCAGGTGGACAGCAGAAGGCCGTGCAGATGCATCTAATTTAAAAACACCCTAAGTGGTTGGCTCCCTACACACACTGACCTACCAGACTAGCTTGTGATCATCTACATCTTGGTCACCCCAGATCTAAATCAACTTCTATACGGCAAATTTTAAAAGCCATGCAAATTTGCTGCCCTCTTTCAAAGAGAGCAGCTCTTTATGTAAACTACTGGTAACGTTTCAGTAAGTTTGAGTTTGTTTTAATTACCAGAAGGAAAATATCAGCATGAAAATTAGTGGACTACCCACATATCCATTAATTACTAAAGAATTTTCCAACAAGAAGAAATCCAAAATGCAAATTACTCAAAAACCACCAGAGTCCAAGAATTATGATTACCAATTTATGGAAAAAATATTTTTGAATTTATCGCCATCACCCATTTGTAAACAATGAAAGTTTAGCCTTCAGCTACAGCCCTGCAGCTTCCAAAAGCTGTAGTGAAAAATCTCAACGGCTGCCAAACCCACCAGCCAGTAGCAAATCAACACTCAAGTTTGAATTGTCAGCATTCTACTGGGATAATGATAATTGATACTCATCCAACCACTACAACCTCCCTGGCAAGTACAGATACCTAAGCCCATCTAAAGAGCGTAATATTTAAAAAGAGCTTGCAGCAGCCATTATAATGGTAGTAAAATAGTCAAACTATTACGTGGAGAAAGTGCAACAACAGAAACACCACCATACCAATAGGATACACACACACTCACAAGCACCAAGATGCATCACAAGCTACATGTTCTCAGGAAAATGCATGCAGTTTGAAACCCTACAACAGGGGTGGGTAACCTTTTCTGTCCTGAGGGCCACACTGAAAATTAGTACGAGCTCCGAGGGCCACACTGAGGCTGGGGGCTGGGATGCTTAATGGGTGTATTCAAGAAAAGGGGGACCCAAATCATGGATCTGTGCTGTGGATCTGTTCCCTGCCCTTGTGTGCATGCCCTCTTTGCTCCCTTATCCTGAGCTCATTTTTTTGGTGCCTGGGGGTCGAGACTGGATCCAGGGGCCAGATCCAGCTGCTGGAAAGGGGCCACATAAAAACTTGCCACAGGCTGCATTTGGCCCCTGGGCCCCCTGCCCTACAACAAAACACAGACTGTACTATCAAAAATTTAGTTGCACAATTCTACCTTGTTTCCTTAGCCATAGATTTCAGCTGCTTTTCCCCAACTAGAACAGCTATAAGCTTTCAAAATTGACATGTATGACGATGGGCATGTATAGGAAGTCAGAGCTTAGTCTCAGGCATACTGAGCATCCAAACCAATATGCCACCTCTGGAAAATAAGATTTGAACTCGCTGCGGGAGGGAGGGGAGAGGAAGGATCATTCACATCAAAGACGATCAGCAGCAGAGGGATACTCAAGATGCATTTAACTACAATTACTAGTTAACAAACTAATGAACTTACTGTACATGGATTTATTCATTAATCTTTAAATATGTTTGCAAAAGCAGAGAAAGCTTTTCCCTAAAAGCTCTAAGCCTATTTTGTTACTGGCAGAAGGGTGTCATTGAGGACACACTGCATTATTCCATGGAGTGTCCTCTTTATCAGGGACTAAGACAAACTTTCCCTTGGTGGAAAAAGCTCCCTTTTTTAAATAAAAGGAGCAACAAATGTGGCTTCTCCAAAGTAAAGATTCAAGGGTTATCACAATTCTTGCCTTAAGGGAACAGGTAAGGGCCAGGCTACCTATTTTTTACACTTCCCTGCTGCCTGACATCCATTCCCGCATTGCTGTACGATCTTTTATAGAGGAGAGTTTAAAGTGGTTTCGGTCTGGTTTTAGAAGGTTTTCTTGGCTCCTGTTTTGCACAATCCCTGGTCTCTGCTCATTAACCCCCGCCCCCCATTCCAGAGCTGCCCTGTCTCAGCAGCAGCAGCAGCAATGAAGCGCGGTTGGTTTGTTAAAGGCAGGGGAGTTTTAAACCGGTTTGGATGTCGATCGAATCGCTCCAGCTACTTGTCGAGGCTGTAAACCGGCCGAAGCATCCGGGAAAGGGCAGGGTAACAACCTCGAGACCCGCTGCAGCCGAGGGGATCCAGCCCCCTAGCAGAAAGGGTTCCCCACCGCTTCCCAGCAGCTTCTCCCCGCAGCGCGAAGCGCGCCAGCCGCTCCCGCGGGAAATGCCTGCGCAAAGCGCCGGGGAGGCCGACACAAAAGCAACGCGGCGGGGGGAGGGGAGCGAGACGAGACAGAGACTCGCTCGGGGCCGGGCCCCCCC
>QEPC01010231.1:72746-103862 GCA_003113815.1 Sphenodon punctatus
CCTCCTCCTCCTCCTTCGGCGCCGCCCGCCCCAGCCATCCTCTCCGGTTGCTCCGCCTGCTCCGACGAGGAGCCGCCGCTTCCTCCTCCCCCCCCGGCCGCCGAGTCCTCCCCGACTTGCTGCTCCGACATAACCCGCCTCCGCTGCTGCCGCTGCCGCCGCGAACTGTACCGAGAACACAAAATCCGAGCGCGAGCGCACGCGACACGACGGGCCTCCGCCGAAGCGGCTGGGAAGATGCGACGAGCAGCGGCGGAAACGGCGCGAGCTCCTTCGCTTGCACTTTAATGGCGCCGCCGCGGATCCAACCTAAAATGGCGGGCGGAAGGAACGCAGGGCGGGATCACGTGATCCTCAGCCGAGCCACTCGCCTCGTTCTCGTAGGCCCCCTCCCCTCCCCACCCGCCTTGTCGGGCGCTGCCGGCGGTTGGGAACAGGAACTAAGCGAGCCGAGCGGTTAAAGAACCATAGAGACTAAGGAAAGAGGGGCTTTCTCCATGCTGGGAAGTCAGAGCGGTTACGTAACCAGGCCTCGGCTCCCCAAGAACGGGGGGGGTGTCTGCCAGTGGGATCGGCCATGGGCAGGGTTGGACCCAGTGACTCCAGAAGGTAGAAGGTCACAGGTTTGGCGGGGCGAGGAGTCTCAGGCCCACGGGCCGGCTTTGATCTAGCGTTTCCCCTTCCCCTCCAATTGCTAGATTCAATTCTTACCCCCCGCGCCTTAAAAACAAGTCACACACGCGATGATCTACCATGGGGCTGGGGCACCTTTTCTGTCCTGAGGGCCACAGCGAGGCTGGGGACAGGGGGGCTTAACGGGTGCGTTAAAGGAAGGCCCAGATCATGTGTCTGGCTGCTCCCTGAGCCTGAGCTCATTTTTTCCAGGGGGGGGAGAAGAGAGAATAGAAACTGGATCCATGCGCTGAAAAGGGGCCACATAAAAACTTGCAGAAGGCTGCATTTGGCCCCTGCCTTACGTTCCCTACCCCTGATCTACACCCTCTTCCAGGCGCGCCCATCCCTATCTTCCCCCTCCGCACTTGGCCTAATTCTCATTGATGCCGGGATAGGGAAAATGTCCCCCAATCCTAGCCTGTGTTCTCCCACTAAATAAACTTTACATTGCTGGTAGCATGAGAACGGCAGCTTTGCAGTAAGTGCTGCTTAAGCCTTGGTTTCCATACATCTGCACTGCCTCTGCTGCATTAAAAAATACAATCACCCCCATCTGTGCTAGGATTTTAACCCAGCACTGGGTTCTTTCATAGTAAAGCAAGCTGAAGCAGCCATGCACTTTTGGCATAGGCAAACTCGGAGCAGTGTCACATTGCCATCTAACTCCCACTCGCCCCACCAGAAAGGTATAATTTGAACTTTCAGTCTTTTACAATCCTCCCTCAAGTCCAAATAGGCATCTATGGCAAGCTCTAACTATCTTCCCTACTTCTCTATTGCGGCCTCCACCCTGGCAGAGTCCCTCTCTAAGTAGTTCTGCTCCCTCCCCAACTTTCAAATCGCTCCTGAAACCCTACCTTTCCTAGCTTGTCATGAGCAAAATCGCATCCAAGTTAAGCCCATGCCCCTACCTCTTCACAAACTCATGAGTGCATGCCTTCGCTCCTGCTGTTCACATCTTAGACCAAGCCCTTTGGAGTAGGGACCAATCTCAAACTACACACGCTAGTGCCAGGCATCTCTGGTGCTATATAATATTAATATACACAAGCACCACTACTTTGTTCATTACCATGGGCCTGACTTCTGTCACTATTAAACGGGAAGGACTGTATTCTTAACAGGTCCCATTCACTTCATGATGACTTACTGCTCAAGAGTATTGTGCTATTAGGAATGAAGCCACCATCACTTAACAGGGCAGACTGAGTAGTAAAGCCACCCATGTACCCGATAGGAATACAACAGGACTTTGGCTAGTATAGTAATACACCCAACCCCTTGCTAGCAGAAGTTACTCTACTTCACAAAAAGGTATCTATTCAAGAGAATACTTTATCTACTCCAAAAACAAAGCTTAGATGTAAATCCTGCAGAACGTAGCAGCTGCTGCTTTATAAGAAACTTTGAAAAACTAGAACCCATGGCATTTGACACATTTAGGGCTCTTTCTAACATTAAATGTGTAGTTGTAAGGGAAGGGCCCTGACCAGCTGCCCATCCAAGTTAGGCACAGCTTCAGTGTTGAAAAACCTGAGCTGGATTGTGTAGCTCAGTCAAGTGCACAGAAAAGCTTCAAATTGCATGCAGCGATGCCTTTCTGACATCATCCATCCCCCCACCCTGCTTAAATACACATTTAATCACATGGGGAAGCACTCTTATGACAAATCTTAACTGTATATTTATTGCAAATTGTTCCTAAATGAAATTAAGGAACCATTGACAGGTTTAGTAATACGACCATGTATTATACTAATTTTATACTTTGTAAAATGCTTAGTGTACTGTAATAGTTTTCAAAGCTCATTTCACATTACCTTTTACTCATGTACTCCATAAAGGTATAGGTATAAATGCAGTTATGCACCATTCAAACATCTAGAGGACTACCACCTTAAGTACGTTGCATACACAGGCAAGATTTTTGTACGACTGCCACCTTGGAGTCAGCTAGACACAGGTTAAATGACTTGGCAGAAATGTTATTCAACATGGCTTTACTTTCATCCTTAAATACACAAAAGGAAACTACCACTAGATTTAACGAACAGATTTTAACAATGAGAATGAAAAGCAGGAGGAAAAAGCTGGGCAGATTAAAGCATTAAGGAGCAAGAAGATAAAGGGCATATCAGGAAACATGATAGGATGAGAAAGTGTAAAGTCTGCCCTCAAGAGATTTCTGCAACTCCTTATCAACTTCGATCTCCTATTCTAGGAAACCAAGTCCTTAATCTAAATTGTTGGAAGTGGGTCTGCTTGAACCACTGATGAAACCCCCTGTAAAAAAAGGTAGAATATGTATTGGCAGCTCTTAAATCTTAAACGAAAGAGCTTCCACATCCAAGACTTTCGTGCATGAGATATTGAAGCAAGATGTTAAAATCCATATAAACCCTTTCCCTAAAAGCTAAGCAATTTGAACTCTAGTTCTCCCTTGTCCATTACAGTAAGCAAGACCTGAACACATAAAAGGTTGCTAATCCTAAAACCACTAAAGTTCACAGGGGAAGAAAGACCCACTGCCTTCAATAGTGTTAGGATTGTACCCCAAATTTCAGGCTTGCTCAGTACAAAGAATTTTAAGGACAAACTTGCAGCATCAACTTTTACAAATATAACTGCCTCACTGCAACCCAATAAAAAAATATGCAAAAAGTCACCACAAAGTACTTACGAAGCCAATTATTTTTCCCTACTTTTATTTGCCCAATTTAAATAATTCAGAAGTTATTTCTAGACTTTCATTTCTAGTAAGTGTGCATGTTAAAAGCATTCATTTGCAATAAAAGCAAGCACTTGTATTCACAAGATGGATTGGTTTGCAATACCAAACCCCTCTCCCAATTAAAGAGAAATTAAGGACAAGTGTGTTACTCAGGACTGATACCTGTAATTATAATGAATGGCAGCCTAAAGATGTGCTGTTCCTATCCCCTAGAGCTTTCGATCAGAAGCAAAATGAGAAGTTATTTGAATAATTTCAAACTGTGAAGTCTTTTGGACCAACACTTGCAATGTCTGCTTTTATAGCATTAACTTTACTGTTGACTGAATGTGCCTAGCTGGCTTCTAACTGGAAAAAGTTAGTCCATACTCATGAGGTAATGAACGCTATTTTACATTAATGCGGATAGTGACAAATTATGCATCGTTTCAAACTTGTGTTCCTTGTTCTGCATTTAGAATTCAATGTTTTAAGTCTTTCAAACTATTATTATTATAAGCATTTATATAGCGCCAAGAGCTAACCATTTACCAAATTAGGTAAGTTATGGTGGTAAATCTCAAACGCAGGACATGTCTAGGGAAGACTGATCTGAGAAGCCCTGTCTCAGTACACACCACGTTCTTACTGTAATGCCTCCGTGTTCTTAGAGCTAAGCATAGGGGTGTGCATGTCATTTTAGTTATTACGATAACAAAAATTGTAGTTTTCATTATTGCAACAAAAACAGAATGAAAACCAAGAATAACGATAACGAAAACAAAAACGACAATGTCATTCTCGTCATTATCAGTGCTGTGGCAACTGGGTTTTGGGAGGGAAAATGTGGAGGGGAGGAGGGAGAAGACATCTCAGAGCCCTAAACAGGGTTAAACTCTTGAACTGTGCCAGTGTTGGGAGGGGTGAGCAGCTCAGCAGTATCTGATGGATGTATCGCTGGCCAATGAGCAGCACAACCAGGCCCCAGCAATCTCATGACATTCTGATTGCTCAATGCCTGCTGCCTCCCACAACCAATTGGGGGTTCTGGGGAAGGGAACTGCAACCCTTTATAATGGGAGGGCCAGGCCTTTTCTCTCTGTTCTGTGAGCGCTCCTGCTTTGTCATGTTGCATTTACAGAACTGTGGTGCTTTCACACACAAAAATCATCCCTAGCCCTCATTGCATTACCAATATCTTTCCTTCCTCATACCCTACATTTTACCATCTCCCTTTCCCTGCCCTTCTCCCCCCTGTACATTATATATAGATAGGTAGTATAGATTAGATATATATTATAGACCTATAGATTAGAATAGAGATAATTGATTAGATAATTGTTTTCCTTTCCCTTCTCCCCCCTTAAGATTTAGATATAGTTGCACACGAGAATCGAGGACACCAAAAACAAACTCTTTGTTTGAAGAGGTACTGATAACAAAAACAACATTGTCGTTAACGATAACATTTTTGAATAACGAAAACCAAAAATGACATAGGGGCCTGAGTGCACAGCCCTACTAAGCAGCCACCATAGGAAGAAATAATCACATAAGTAAGCATTTATTTGAGAATCTTTTAACATGAAATTATACAAATAAAATTTGTATAAACACAAATCCACATTGCATCAAAACACAGATGGCAAAGGACAAAGTAAAAACCATAAAGAAAACTAGTCGGCCACTATATACAGTTGGACACGGTTGTGTCGCACGGTAAAAGTCTTTTACAAAAGTCATCTCATGTTACGAAGACCATCCTCTGTTCAAATCCTGATGTTCTACAAGATGGCTTTGCTGCTGATTCTTCACCTAAAAACAAAGACAAAATAGCCATCAGATCTGTGCAGCTTTTACCATTATCGTTAAAAGGTCCATTTTCATGAACTTCTTTAAGTCCTTTATTTATTCCTTTCTTCATTGTTAAAGATCATATGCATACTTATAGCAACATGAAATATTTTTAGGTACCCAATAATTTATTTGCCCAAATCTAGGAGGGTCAGCCCTTTTTAGGGAGCTATTCCAGAATACTCCCATGGTCATTGTAAGCAAGAAGTTACACATAGCTTTTGCTTCATAGCAAATCCAGCTATGGATAAAATTTTCACTGGAAGCATTTCCCATTAAGTACAGAAATTAGCTATAAAAGCATTATGCTTCATAATGTTGCAAATGCTATTTGCCAGATGTATTAAATAAAATTGTACATGTGATCTTTAACTTTTTCCAGATTTAAAAGTTCGTTTTGGCTTGTAGATTTCACTATTAGCTATAAAAGAAAAAAAGCAAGCATTAAATCTTAAAGAATTCACACTTAAATGAGGCTCCACAATTGAAATACAAACACTAAACAGAAGACCAAAATGATTAAGCTGTAAAGGCATTTATGTACTTTAACTCCTGTAAAAAACCATTTAAGTTAAGACACTTAATCTCCAAAAAAAAGATTTTAAAAAGAAGCCAAAGTCTGAAGTTTTCCACTTTAATCTTTACGCTGGTACATGAAGTTGGAAGAGACCATACCACAGGACAGCGTTTTCTGGTGTACGCCTTGCGCTCTGCCTGCAACGTGCGACCCCCAGAGAGACGTGGTCAGGGTGACACACGGCCTGCAATGAAGTTCCCGCTGGCGGGTACAAACAAGGTATAATGTCAGAGTTAGAAGATAACATTCTTGTTTTCCTTAAGTTGTACCCATTTCAGTACTTTACCTGTTAATACTTCTAAAAAGTTTAATTATTCCTCTACAGCACACCTGGCACACAAGGCAAACAGAAAAACTCTTATGTTTTTCTGAAGTACTAAAGAAGATGGAATCACATTTTACAAAAGTTAAAGATCTATAGACACTTTAGGCAAAAAGTTGTTTTAAAAAATTTTTTTAAACAAAGTTTCATTTTTTAAAAAGATCAGACTACACAATAAGTTTACTTATTTTTGTCTATTGATCTTTAAATTAGTTTAGACATAGGGTAAGTGCTCCTTGTGCTCCTTCCTATACACACCTGTTTCCCCAAGCACTAGGTACTGCCTTAGTATGGCTGGTAGTTGTTTTGGTGATTGCCGCCACCTCGGGATGCTTTTCCATATGTGCTTTGCTGGCCTGTTGAGAAAACCGAATATTAAACACAACAGTCTAGACTTGAATCTACAGCACAGAAGTATTCATGCAAGACAATGAAAATGTACCCATTCACACTAGTTTCCAATATTCTAAATATGCACGAAGTGAAAGTTACTATACCCATGTCATTTATTTGGATTTCTACCCCACCCTTCCCAGATGGCTCAGGGCAACTTCCATACAAAAAAACCCAAACACCACCTACACAAACCCCAAGCCTTTCCCCTCACCAGCCCAACCACTAACCCCATAACCACCCCCACCCCTCATGCCCCTACTGCAGACACCCAAATCCCCATTCCCTATCCCTGTAAGGCAGTTTTAAATTCTCCTCTTAGCATAAAACTACTAAAATCAGAATCAACACAAAACTTCTTACCAATATAGTCAGTATATCCCTGTCCATATCCATAGCTTGGATAGTTGTATCCAGAGTAATCATATCCACCACCATAGCTACTGTAGCTCTGATCACTATAAGTGCTGTTGTAATTTCCATATCCTTGATCATAGTAGTTATTAAATCCCTGGTTCCAGTTTTGGCCTTGACCTGAAAAAAAAAAGGATTGATTGTGGGTTAGTACTCTTCATAATCCTTTTGCTTAAGCCAATTCAGAAAAAACCACTAAAAGCAGTTGTACTATTCATGATACACTAAGGACCAGAACCACCTGCTCAGCTAAAATGTTTCCACTCTGTTTAGTACTCCTTGTTGTGAATCCATCTCCTATCAGCATGTTGTATTTTAACCTTTGATTTCAATATGATCAAGACTATTATTATTAACAAACATTTATATAGCTCCAGCAGTGTACCTGGCACTTTACAAAGTAATAAAATAGACATGGTCCCTGCCCCTAGGGCTTACAATCTGAGAGACAGGAGCTGGGGTAGAGACATAGGAAGGGGAACAGAGGGAGAGACAAGGGGTCTAACATTCATGAAGATGCGAGGTCTCAAGTGCACGTACTTGGCTTGGTTACGATGAGAATGACAGCAGGCAGTCCAAACTAGAACTATTTTATTAGTGAAGACCATCCTGCACTTCTAATTTTTCCAAAGTACTTTCTTGTAAGTTCTTCATTTAACAAGTCTGCATGTGTACAAAGCCCTGCAAAATGAGTGGTGATCTGAGCTAGAAAGCTTCAGCTATCAAACTCACCTCCCCTACCACGTCCCCTGGAACCACCTCGTCCACCAGCTGTACCACCTCTCCCTCCTTTCTGTTGTTGCTGCTGTTGTCTATACACATCTTTGGGTTGTGCTACTTTAATCTCACACTATAGAAGAAAACAATGTTTTAATACATGCAAGAGCCATGAGAATGAAATAATCAAAAGTTAAGTTCTTTAACTAGAGACAAGAGCTGACAAAACACTACACCATCAATACCTTCCCAGAACCAATTTGATGGTATCTGCTTTCCAATAATTTCTTTACTGGTTCTTCATCTGTGTATGTGATGAAACAGAAACCCCTCCTCTCATTTGTCTTTGTGTCCATAGGAAGTTCAATATTTTCAATCTGAAATGTAAACATTTTGGTCAAGTTTATATTTATACTATAAATATTTAGGTGAAGCCAGAATTATGGTCTCATGCCAAGAATAAAATATTAGCAAAACTTGTATGACATGGGAACATCCTATTCAGGATGCCTAAAAATAGCATAGAATTCTACTAGGATAACCAGAGAGGTTTTCTACTGAAAACACTTGACATGCTGGCAGGAGGGAACACGCACAACCCATCAGATACCAATATTATCTCGGCTACTTATTCTATCACAGTAATTTTTCAATCTCATCCTAACAAGCAACATTACTGCCTACACAGCTGACAAGCAAGCAATCGCTTCACAGAAGCCATTGTTTCACAACAGCCAAGACAAGACAGAAGGGTGTTAGGATTGAGAGGACCACGACTTAGGGTACAATCCTCAGAGATAAATGGAGCTTGTGCTAGAATTGAATTTTAAACATTTAGGCTTTGAGCTTTAAAGGTCCAGACAGGAAAGTGCTGCAACACAAGTACACCATACCTCTCCAAAACCACCAAAGTACTCCTTTATCTGTTCTTCAGATGTATCTGGACTCAGTCCACCAACAAATACTTTTTTGGGCGGCTCTTTCCCCTTCAGTGCTTTTGCCCTTTTGGGATCTATTAACTTGCCATCCAATTTGTGTTCCTTCAGCTCCAAGACCTAAAAAGCCAAGAAAAGGAATTTATTTTTTAAAATGAGACTACAATCACCTTAGTTTCACTTAAATGTTTATCTCACCCTTCCCTAAAGACTATGTGGGAGGGTTACTGTAGATCAGGGCGAGTTACAGCATATATCATATTATATTCAATTATGTTCTGCCTACGCACCTTGTCAACACTGGCAGCGTCTTTGAAGAGCACAAACCCAAACCCTCTTGATCTCCCCGTGAGGGGATCTGTTTTAATCGTGCAGTCCACAACCTCACCAAACCGGGACAAGTATTCAGTCAGATCTTTCTTGCTCGTGTCCCAGCTCAGCCCTCCAATAAACATTTTGCTACAAGGAAGAATAAATTCTTAGTTAAAAATATGAATACTCTGCAAGTTGTTCAAAGCTGTTTCTTAGCCAAAATACCATGCTGTAGTTCTCTTACTAGTGCTACAAGAGTCAAAAATTAAGATACCACTAATTCATTTAATAGTTCTTCAGGACTCAAAGTATTTATTTATACAAACACAATTATTATTACACACATTTAAATTGCAACAAATCTGTTCTCCAACTAGGGAGCTATAGGTAACTTTACTCTAAAAATACTCAGGCACACAACATTTATGGCTTTTTCAACAAGGCTGAAAAGTTGAAAGGTGGTTGGGGGTTTTTTTGGGGGGGAGGGGGGGGAAAGACACACTAGGGGAGGAATCATCGCACAGTCTCATGCCCTTCAAAAGAAATCTATCCCCCAAACTGAAGACCTTATCACCTCTTACTAATAAAAATACTTTCTCTGTATTTAATTTGACATCAGGCATGTTCTCACAAAACACTGCCACAGGGGTTAACAACGTAGCCTGTGATTTATCAAAAACACAAACACTGATGGGTGTGGAGAGAAGAATGGATATTTTGCTCTCCCAGGGCAAAGTAGGCCTGCTTGAATCAACAGCACTTTTCTTCTGCCTGGGAAGAGATGTCTCTCAGATATGGGCAGGATACACATTCAAATCCAACCTGCAGAGGCATGTGTGTGAACTCGACTGGGATAATTTTACAAGTGTGCAAGATGTGCAAAAATATCTCCCTGAGGTTTGCAAGAAAGTGACCAAGTGCAAGGTCTTTTTATGCACATTTTAAAGGAACATTTATGAGAAATAAATGCAAGGCCTAAAGTGCCAATGTAGGCCCTGCAACATGTATTTTTCATAAAGGTTCCTTTAAAAATGTGCATAGGTGGCAATCCTATTAGACTGTCCGACAGTCTCGCCTAATTTGGGAGGGAGGGAGGGCGAGATCATGCTCTATTAGCCTGTCGCCCAGCCTACAAAGGCAGGGGCAGCGACCCATGGGCAAAAGGGGCAGTTAGCGCGAGATAAGCGTTTCGTACGAACACAACGGTGGTTGCTGGTCAGTGAGACAAGCAGCACCCAGATCGTTTTACCCCGGTCTTTTGGGCTGGCCTGCATGTTAATCCCAACGAGTGGCATCTGAAAGCCAATAGGGGGGGGCCGAGATCGGTTTCAACCCGGCTCCCCCCGCCTCATTCTCTGCATTCCTATAGGCTGCCGGTTACGTCCCGGCGCTTTCATTGGCCCCGGCGTCCCGCCCCCCTGGGAGCATGAGGCCGGAGGAGACGAGACAAAGGGAGGGTGAAAGTCCGCCGGGAAGGCGGCCTCGAGCCGGGAGATCACGTGGTGCAGCTCGCCCCGCCCACTGCCGAAGGGCCCCAGGGAATGTCCCAGTCATGCGGGGTCGGGAAAATGGCGGCGACACCAACGTGCCCCCTCCCCCTTCCCGGCTGTTCCCGCCGCGCTTCCCCCCCACTTCCTACCCATCGTCCTGTTGGTTCTTGCTGGCGTTGATCTTGGAGCCCTCGGCGAAATCCTCCTGGCCGCCGCTGTACTCGGTGGTGTCCTCCATGGCGGGGCGGCGAAGGGAAGCGTGAGACGGGAGTCTAGGAACAAGCGACGCGAGCAGGCGATAAAATGGCGGCAGAAAAGATCCGGGCAACGCCTGAGTTCACTTCATATACCGGCCCGGACAGCCAATCAGCATTGCCTCGTTGCGCAGGCGCGGCAGCGACCCCTGGAGGGGCTGGGCGGGAACTGCAGGGGCGCAGCGGGGCTGAAGAGGGGAGGGGGACACAAAGGGAGCAGGCGGCCTCCCCTGCTTGTTCAGGCTGCTAGGGGTACCCCGGGCCTCCTTCCCCAAGAGCCTCGTCTCCATGTAAATGCACTGTGCCTGCCCGTGCCTCAAGCCCGCTTCCCTCCCGACCCTTATCCGCTGGGACTAGGGGAATGGGGCTCCACAACCTAATGCTGCCTTGTCTCCTTGAAACAGTGCCTGCATGTTGCAAAGGGGGGGGGGCCTTTGCAACATGCAAGCCGGCGGGAAATGCGTGCAATCGACCAGCACAAGCACGTAACCAAACCCTCTCTGCAAAGCGGGGCGGGGGGCGAGAGAGAAAAGCCTGATTGCAAACCCCCCCTCGCAGAGACAGGAGCAGCCAAAGGCTAACAGAACTAAGGGCAAGAGAGCGGAGAGCTGGCAGCGCCCTAAGGAACGGGTACAGCGAAAGCACACAGCCTTGTGCCTCCCAGGAGAAAGTGGGGTGACACTAATAAACACACACCTAAGGAGAGACTCAGGTGACAGACCAGAGCCCCCTCCATAACGAAAGACCCAGGGTGACAGACTAACAGAGCAATCCCCCAGGTCAGGAGAGACTAGGGTGGCAGCCGCCCCCCGGGAGAGACTAGGGTGGCAGACACCCCCCGCCCCCCGGGAGAGACTAGGGTGGCAGACTAACAGAACAAATTCCCCCCCAAAAAAATTAGGAGAGACGGGGAGAGATTAACAGCAAATCCCCCATTCGGAGAGATTGGGGGCAAACGGCTATTTCCCCCCCCCCCCATTAGGAGAGATTGGGGTGTACTAAGAACAAATTTCCCCCTTCAAGAAAAACGGGGGGCCAGACTAATAGCAACCCCGTGTAGAAGAAACGAGCCGCCCAGCAGCTCCCTGCGAATCGAGCACACACAGCCAGACACACGCGGTCAGGACGGCTGGGGGAGGGGATACTGTAATCGAGCACCTTCCCACTCACCCCCGGTAAAGGGGGACGGATTAACAGAGCAAAATCCTACTCAAACGCGAGAGGCTGCAGCTCAAGCCACGGAAAATCTCAAGCGAGGAGCCGCTTATCTCCGCGGGGCACATGAGGCCGGCTCCCACGCGCCAAGAATATTGCTAGCCATGATTAGCTAATCGGAGGGAGGCGAGTGCTTTCAGCGCTGTGAGAGCCCTTGCCGCGGGAGACGGGCCAGATGGAGGCCCATAGCATTATCTAGTCATCATTTTTTATTATATTATATTATTATATTTAAATGTTCTCCCTTCTCCCCGCCATCCACTGAGCTCCCGCTTCTTCCCGGGGAAATGGCTGTGCGCAGATGTTTCATTACACAACCTCGTGTAGTTTGCGCGGCGCTGCAAACTGCAATGTACAAACTGCACCAGCTGCTGCAACCCGCTTCCGCCTAGGAAAATGCCACTCAGAGGAAGGGACTTCATGCATCCCCAAGAGAGGTCCTACTCGCCTGCCTTTGTACCCGTACCATCGCCCCAAGTATTATGCACGGGTGAGGCTTAGGTAAAGGACACGGGTGAGGCTCCTTGTCCTTTCAATTGGCCATAGAGACCCTTTAGTGCGCGCGTTTTGTTTTGCTGAGGCGGGGTAAATGGATGGGAACTAGTGCAACTCGGTGTTTATATAACGACGGCAGCTCTTCTCTGCTTGCATGCCGTGTATTGCATCGTGCAGAGCAGATCAAGCAACTCACTTTGCACAGTGCACCCAGCATTTTGCATCTCCTAAAACGCTACCCCATGCCGTGCCTCCTGAGGCCCATACTCTGGTGCAGAAGCAGCCACCAAGGCTATGCCTTGCCCCGCTTACACCTAGGGCTATATATCTAGGTTGCAGCCTGTACTGCAGCACACCACTTCCAGGCAAATGGCCACCCCGCCCCCTCCTGAAAACCCTACACTTCCTCCCTCGCCCCCCTTCTCCGCCCTACATGCGCATTATGACGGCCAGGCCTCCCCATTCCCACCAGCCAATCCGGTTCCAACACTCCGGATACTGCCGCAACCCCTCTCCCACGTGGGTTGCTTCCCTCCGCTCACTTATGGTCTGAGCGCGGGTTCCGCTCTTGCCTCTGGGCCAGGCGCTTTTTTCTGTAGCCCCTCCTTACATCTGTTTGTAGGAGCGAGGTCTCTCGTGGTGCCTGTGGAGCAGCAGCAGCAGGAGCCGGAGTTACCCAGCGGTGGAGATGGGGGTGTACTCAGTGCCGGCAGAAGTCAGTGTGATCCTGTTAGATATAGAAGGCACGACCACTCCTATTGCGTTTGTCAAGGTGAGGTCTTGCTACTGGGCTGGGAGTGTCTGATGGATGGAGTAATATGCGCTGTAACTGTAGGTAGGCAAGATGTCTCGGTGGCACCAGCTTCTGGGGAAGGCTGAAGGTACAACACTCTTCTTCCCAGAACGTCTAGTGGGTTTTGTTTATTCCCAGCGTTGTTGTGGTGCAAGGGGCAGGGGAGGGCACCTCAAAATAGCTGACAAACGGCGCGCTATCTGTGTTTTTTTTATACTGTAGCAATGGGGTGTTGCCTGTTTCGTTGCAAAAATGATACTGGACCTAAGACTAGCTTCTGACAAATGCTTCCTCTTTCTGTGGCTTATATATTCAGTCATGTTAGGAATGTTGCATTGAGTCATCTGAAGGTAGCGTTCCTAGTTGGAAATATAGTGTGTGCACGGTTGTGCTGGCTCTCTGATTTCACTTTCACTGATTGGAATGTGTATCTCCATATTGTGTATGCATCTCTTGTAACCCCCAATTGTTTCACTGAAACTTTTGCCCTTGCTGTGGCAATTTGAATACATAATATGGGGGGAAATTGAGAGACCTCTAAATCTATAACAGGCTACTGCCCTCCATCCCACCCTGACCACCTCCATTTAATAATATTACATAATAGCATCATTTTAATACTGTTTTGAAGACACAGCCACTCTCATAGGGTTTTCCAGTCCTGCCAAACAACTGCAGTTTGTCAAATGTGAGGGGGTTACTTCTACAACTTGGTGTGCTGGCCTGCCACATCAGGTATTCAAGAAACCAGGTCAACTGTACGTGCCTCAGGCACACCCTCTTTGCTAGTGTGCTGTACTCCAGCCTAAAGCAAAGAACAAGACTGATCAGTTGCAATGTGTGTAAATATATTGTGCCATTTCTACACAGTGCTGACAACTTAGCTTTTAAAAAAATATTAAGATGCTGCATCTATTTATTTTTTTAACTCAAAAGCTTAAAAATATACCCTCTTTAGACAAAGTACGGTGGCGTGCTTAATTCTATCTCCAGAAACTTTATACTAATGAGAACAATCAATTGCTACTGTTTTATACTGTGGACACACTATTCTGGCTCATTTTATCCTACCAGTGCTCAAAAATATAGACATCTGCAAAAGAAATGAATTAAACATGAAACAACCTTTTAAATAGGTAAGCTGAGCATTATGTCCCCGTCCCCTTTTTCTCTATTTTGACTACTGTTGGCTTGTGTGGCAGCACATGAAACAATTCTGATCATTCTGGAGTGTAACTTGCCAGGAAATCAAAGTGTTGTACAAGACATGAAAGCAAAACAGTATAATTTTGTCTTGCCTTTACTCCCCCAAAATGGGTAACAACTAAAACATAAACTGCTGTAGGCATTTAATCTTTTAGACAAGAATAAAAATCCACCTCTGTACTCTACAAAAGAAATGTATCACTTTCTTGTTGGAGAGTTTACCAATCCTTGTATGCTAGTTTCAACCAAGCCAAATGTTTAATGCCCTCTCTTTTTTTTTTTTTTCCCCCCTACAGGAGTTTTTGCCCCTACTGCTGTGTAAAGAATACACCACCATAAAGTAAAATCCTAAACTGTTCAGAAAACAAGTATTTGCAACATAAAACTGCCTAAACTAAGGGAGCCCAGTGTTGTTTTTTAAAGGAGCAGGGGGATACAATTTCCAGTTACAAAAGTGATCGCATATCCCTCACCATCCCTGTCCCTTACTATGTGCCCCTCCTTGTCCATTCTAGATTGTAAGCCCCTTGGGACCGGGACATCTCTCCATTCATGGCTGTTCACGATCAAACACATTGCTGGAGCTTTATAAATAAATAATAATAATAATAAGTAATAATGTTAGGTTATTGGGGGTCCATAGTTACCTTTGGATCTTCTGCTTTTTACTAGGTTTGGTTCAAATTGGCCTGTCGCGTTCAGAGTTATCGGGAGTGGGGGGGGGGGGGAATTAACACACATGATTCAATACAGATTACATAAGCCTTTGTTCCATAGGAAACTAGACTTAAAATTACTTTTGTCAGTCTTCTGACTTTTCTTCTCTCACTGTTCATCCTCTAGACTGTATGCGAGCCGTATGCAAGACCTTCTCCTGTCTAGGCTTGACTTTGGTAATTGCTAATTTACAAGATGAAAAACTGTGGCCTTTTAAGGGCAAGTATAGTTTAGCATGTATTTGTGAGGACGTGAGCTAGGGACTTTTATTTTTTATAGTATTCAAAGGCCATTTTAACCACACACCTTTTTAATATTGAAGTAGGACTGAACTAAATTCTTTAAATTTTCCCCCTGAATTTTTCACAATCTTTTTCACCCCTTGGCATGATGTTCTTTTCCTGTGTCTGGTGCATATAATATGATCTCAGTTTTGATCAATATCTTCAAATTATGGAGCATGCACTTCTTGGAAAAGTGCAAGCGCAGCTTCTCCCTGCCCGCCCCCCCCCTTTTTTTTTTTTAAATGTGTCTTACAAAAGAAACTTTAAACTGTGGAGTGTTTCCAAGAGGTCTCTTTGAGTTTGCAGAGCTCCTTAAACAGATGTTCCATGACAATCGGAGCTGTCCTGGTCATTTCAGTGCTAATGGCGGTGTTTCAAATGCCTGGAGGGGAGGGAACTGCAGATACTATTACTTGAGATGCTAAATTAACTGCTCCTAGAACTTAGTGCATTTACTGTTGTCTTCAGTGAAATCAGTAAACAGGAAAACCTCACTCTATTCTTAAATGTTGCAGAGGTTTTGTTCTTCATCTTTTCCTGTAATTCTTTTCTTTAGTAAGACTTGTACTGTACCTCTAAGGGTGTTTATAAATAAGACAATAGCCTGATGGAGTCAATATTCAGTCAGTGCAGCCCCCTCACACACACACACCCTCACATTTTTTAGCGTGTTAAACTGGCAGCCTCCTGCCCGCATTTCATGTGCTGGAGGAAGCCTCCAGTGGTGACTATTCAGCGCTTTTCCTTTCCTCCACTCTGGCTCTGATGGAAAGGGCAGTCACAGCCAGAGAAGGCTTCTTCTCTGGCTGGGGGACACACACACACACCCACCCTTTCCATCAGAAGCAGTGCTTCTGTGCTTAGGTGGCCTTAAGAGAAGAAAGTCCTTCCTGCACCCCCTCCCCCCACTCTCTCCTCTTGCAGCCCTTAACAGTGGATCACTGAAGTGGCTGCAAGAGGACAGCGCTGCTTCTGATGGAAAGGGATGGGAGCGGGGAGGTCACAGCCAGGGAAGAAGCCTTTTCTGGCTGTGACCCCCCCCTCCCCCTTTCCATCAGAGCTCCCTCTCTCCTCTCGCAGCCTTCTGTGAGCTGCGAGAGCAACTCCTCTAGCAGTTGCGCTAGGTTCAACTCTATGTGCTGGTGGACCTGGATGCAGGCAAGGCTGCACACAACCTAATAAACGAGATGCAGCAGCGTGGGCTTGCTAGCTGACACTGGCCCACGCAGTGGGCCCGCGATGTCCCTGGACGATGCCATGAGTGGGAATGCGTGGTAGAGTGTGGGTCAACTTCTGGCGAACGTCTAATACACAGGCAGACGAACACCCACCTGGTGGAGACGAGTGCAGGCTATCACCTCGTTTATTTTCACCCTAAGTCCTAAGCAGTTTTCCTAATGGCTGTATTTTTTGTAACCCTCAAATGCACAAATTTCCCACACCTTACTCTCATTCTTTTTCTTTATGTTGATTCCTGTCCATGCTCATGTAATCTCTTTGGCTGATCTTCCTTCCATCCAGTTCCTTCTGATGCTTGGTGTATTGCTTGCATGGCGTTTGTGTTTGTGTGTTCTCTACACACTGTTCCTTGAAGTGTTATGAGTTCACAGTCTGAAAGGTTGCAACAAAATGTTCAGCTAAAGCAGGGAAAGTACATTTTGTATCTTTGGGCCCATGCAGGATGTTGACAAAGGGGGAAAACATTCAAAAATCTAGAGAGAGGTTGGATGTTCGCTATTTGTACGGGATTGTGTTGGACATGATTTTACAGTTGTTCATTAAAAACACTCTCCAGAAATTCTTGTCACTGAGGCTTCAAGCCTCAAAGCACTGCATGGGCTCATGCTCCGCTGGCATAATGGTGCAGGGCTCTGGTCCTCAGAGCCTAATGTGTGGCCATTTTGAAATGATGTGCCCAGTCTTTTCATTTTCCTCTCTGTCACTAATTTATCTTTAGAAGTATCCATTCCAGAATTGCAGTGGAGATAGAGGCACACCTTGAAGGTCTTATCTCCTTGATTCCTGCTACTGGTGTATGCATGCACAGCCGCTGCCCCGTTGTTGGTTTGGCCAGGGTTGTAGTCCATGGAGCGGTTCAGAGACCTGGTGCCAGGGTAGGAAGTGAAAACCAAGTTCATAGCCGAGAATCTGGTCCAAGTCAAAAAAACCAAATGCAGGCTTCATGACAGAGGGGAAGTCCGTGTTCGTAGTCAAGCTGGATCCTGTTCTCAGTCCAGAGGGCAATCCAAAGAGCTGGGGTCAAGGTAGGGAAGACGCTGGGTGGTGGTAAGCCAAGGCAGGGAAACGGAGCTCAGGTCAATGGTAAGATACAGGAATCCTTATCCAGTGGGAACTCAGGAACAGTCAGAAGCAGTGAATTAAGGTAGGGGCAGGAACTGGGTTAGAAAGCAGGTATGTCAGCATGACGGCAGGTCCTCTACTTTGGAAAGAGGAAGCCTTGGGAGTGTCCTGCTCCTTCCCTTTCAGTCCCAGAACGAGTCATGATAGGCCGAGGCTGCAGTGCTGGCGCTCCCTGGGGCTCAGTGCCATTTTGGCTGATGAAGGTTGTCTGATTGTCTGGCACTACTTCAGGATCAGTGCTGTCCTGACTAGTGGATGGCGTCTGATCATCTGGTACTATTTGAGGACCAGCGCTATCCTGACTAGCAGATGGTGTCTGATCATCCGGTGCTACCGGAGGACTGGCGTCATCCTGGCTGATGGAGGGCATCTGATTATTCCCTTGGAGTCTGCACACAACAGGTCGCCCATAGTGGTGGATGCCACGGGTGACAGTTCCCAAACTCCTGAACAACCCCATTTTGAGACTTAACAAGAATCCCATGACCCCAGACAACAACAAAGACCTGCAAAGTTTATGAAATATCCATGAGAATTGTAACCCCCATCTTGCAGATGATGCAACCCTACTTGGCATCCAGACCCACAGGTGTGGAACCTTATCGAGTGTTTAGAAGATGATCCAATTAGGAATTCCCACTCTAACGTAATTCCATTAATTATTATTATTATTATTATTATTATTATTATTATTATAAACCTACTTCTCCAGACTCTTGGAAACTTCATTACTGTTCTAAAATTGCACTGGTAGGAGATGGGGACCTATTCAGGAATTTTGAAAAAGTACCTACCCCCACATTGAGAAAAATTCCTAGCCCTTTCTAGTAGGGAAATGGTGGCAGACTATACGTATTACAGGTCGTAAACCAACAAAATTTAAGGAAGTGTCAAACGGATACAAAGTAAAAGGTTGGGTGGGGTGCAACCTACCTATTTTTTCTAATGTCTTGACTTCTCCATTCCTTGCCAGCTCTCAGAATGTGGCATGGTGCATTATGGATAATTTACTTCCATTTCCCAGCTGGCAAATGTTTGGGTACTGGAAAAGTCTGGAGGTGTTGAAAAGTCTGGAGGGAAGAAGAAACCAACTTCTCTCTACTTGCAGACTTTCTCTAACTTCTGTTCTATGTGTTGTTGTGCTGCTGTTTTCAAACTGGGAAGAGTTGGTAGCAGTGGAACTGCCCAGAAGACAGAGGGCATTTTCAGAAAAGACACGCTCCACCCACTACCTACCCACCTTCCACCCACTATAAATGTTACAGGGCACCCATAGGGCAACACTGCAGCCCTGCAACATGTATAGTGGGTGGAGAGTATCTTGTCTGAAAATGCCCAGACATGTAAAGCAGCATCAGCAGTATGCTGGGATGTCCTAACATGCAAAGGGCTAAGCAAGACCAGCCAAACTTGTTATACAGGGATAGTCTGGGATTCCCATCAGCAGATTAAAACGGGTGCTACAAATTGCTTGCAAGAAGATAACTTGTACCAGCCTGGCCATGGGCAATGGTGACATACTGTTGTCCTGTCAGTGTTCCCTGTATGGTATGAGTACACAACCTCTGTTTAGCATTAGCTGGGCTTGTAGCCACTTAGTACCATGTTTAAGAGGTGTCTGAACATGGTGAAGAGCATCATCTACACGGACCTCTTCAAACAGAGCAGTAGAAGCTTATAGAAAAGTTGTCCTGAACGCTTAACTTTGTTGTGGAAAATAAGAATTTCTTTAATCGTTTTGCTGCCTCCTTCTGAGATGAGCCAGTCTGATCCAGTGGCTAGCATGTTGGCTTTGGATATAGAAATCCTAAGTTCAAGTCCTGGTCTTGATGGATGGCCTTGTGTGGCATTAGAGACCTAGCTTGAGGGAGAAGATTTAACTAGACCCTATGTCTGGAGTCGTACTAGGCCACCTGTCTTGGTGCATGGTGAAGACTCCCACTTGCAGGATAAATAAATGTATCTATTTCTGTGAGGCTCAGCGATGGCCAGACATAGGACGCATGCGATCCGCTTGGTCCATGTGTCAATATCAGGTGATCTTCCAGGACCCTTTCCATTGACTTTGGTGCTCCAAGGTGTGGGGCCCCTCTTGCTGGCTCTCAGCTGTAGGACGCCTCAGGGGTGGAGAGTAGCACTCCCTTTTAGAAAGCAGCCTTCACCACTACACTGGAAGAGCTCTCCTAGTCGGTCTCCTCCCCAGAGACATTCCTTGGAGTGCTGGTCCTTCTCTCCTCCCTAGAGGCGATCTCTGGTTCTCCGCGCCCACACCGTGATCTGGAGACTAGTTTGTGATTTACCAGTGGATCAAGATCTACCTCTTGGCCACCCCTGGACTAGGCAGAGCTGACAACAAGCATGTTGCTGAAAGGAATACCACCCTCACACCATGGGCAGCTCATTTCCTTTGACCCCAGTTCCCTGGCTGTAAAGTGGGGCATCAGTGACATCCTCACTTGCTGTCCAGTAGCGTGCTTGATGGTGGTGGAGTGGTGCCGGCATTTTCATTAGCTGTAAATCCTATCAATGTGATTCCGATTGTCTTTTTGAGTTGATAGAGATGGATCATGAACAGCTTCCGGGATGAGAATTGGAAGCGGCTACTAGGGTAAGACTCCCTTCTAGTCCAGTAGCTCAGGGTCTGCCAGTCACTAACCAATCAGGGCTTTGAAGTTCAGGATAGCCTTCATAGATATGTAAGCTGCATACCGATTTGCTGACACTGGCTTTTCCAACAGGTCATCCCATTATCCATTCCTCTTCCTCACCTCCCCAATGATCTTCAAAATGTAATTTATAAAAGATTTTGCTAGTAGTTTGTGCAAAAGGCTGGGAAGCACCAGCACAGCATTCCTTTGGGCCTTTGGTTTGCAACCCTTCTTTCAAGCTGTTTCCTAGGTTGTTGCTTTTTTCTTTTCAGATCCAATAACTCCTCTGCTGCACAAAGTGCATTTAATAAAATTCCCCCTAATGATTTGATATGCTTGGGTGTCTGTTGTTACTCATTTCCCCAAAGAGGCTTTGAGCTGCCTCCCTCTGCAAACTTCAGAAAGGTATTCTCAAACAGCTTGCGCTTTTCCACGTCACCAGTTTTTAAATATTTGTCATAATGCTTTGACTGAACCCTTCAGAGAGGATTTTATTGCAGACACTGCTAAATAGTGTACACTTTAGATATGCCACATCACAGCCTTCCCAGTGCTTTACCCGCAGTCTCCTTAGAAGAGAAGTTAGATTCTCCATTTTCTAGGTTTCCAGCAATTGATGTAACAAATCGGGTCCCCTTTCCATCACTTAACTGTTCCAGCTACACTCATTTGCAAACTTTTCTAATTTTGTCACATTATTATTCTATGAAGAAAGAGCCTTAGCAACCCATGTGCAGAGAAACTTCGAACATTGAAAGGATTCAGGATTTCTGCTTCTTTGACTGTAAATTCCATTTTAAATTACAGCCTGTAAGACTACGTGTTGTCTTCTATCCACCATGGGATCCCCAGTAGAAAGCTTTGCAGAAAAATCAGGGTTAGAATTTGTTTTGTATTATTATTATTATTATTAGCAAGCATTTATATAGCGCATGCAATGTACCTGGTGCTTTACACAGTAATTGAATAGACCGTGTCCCTGCCCTAGGACTTACAATCTGAGAGACAGAGAAGGTGGGGAGACGAAGGAAGGGGAACAGAGGGAGAGACAGGGAGTAACATTTATGAAGATGCGAGGTCCCAGGTGCACGCGCTTGGCTTGGTTACATCAAGAATGATGGCTGGCTGGTCCATGTGGTGAGGATATGAGTACACAGACCTCAGGTAACAGATTGTACTGGATGGAGGGTATCAGCAGGAGTTAGGTGAGGGGAGTGAGACGGGGAGGGCAGAGCGGAAGAGGAGGGATTTGAAGGTACAAAGAGGGGACGAGGCGGATGTGGGCAGGGAGGGAGTTCAGGCGTGGGGGGCAGCTAGCTAAATGTTTGGGGTGACCTCCCAACTCCTTTCAAGTAATTGGCTTCCTTTGACTTCAGTTGAGCCAGGATTGGCTAGCAGCCTTTGTTATTCCTTTAGTACCTCATTGTTTCATTCAGTAATGGGATCATAGCTATTTATTCCTTTTTGTTACTCTTCTGTCATCCTTTCTGTGTCCTTCACCTGTCTTCTTATCGTTTGTTTTTCTCTGCACTTTCTTCCCTACAGCAGCTGACTCTCACTTGCCGCACCCAATTCCCAGGTCTCGCNCCCCCCCCCCCCCCCCGCCATCCACTAAATTAATCAGCAATGAAATAGTTAACACAAGTCCAGTGATGGTATTTTTTGTACTGACGTTATCGTCGCAGTGGACAAATGAGAGCAAGGGTGGGTGCGCTGCTCAGAGCTATCATTATAGGCCAGGGATGAGGAACCTTTTCCTTCCTAGGGACCACTTTGAAAGTTAGTACAAGTTCTGACTGCTTCATAGGCCGTTTTTAGTCAGGCAGGTCTGTGTGTGCTGAGTGGAGCGCCCACGCATGCCTTGTGGTTGGGGGAGGATTTAAACAGTGTGCGTCCCTGCCCACGCGCTGCCCACTCCTGCTCCCACATGGAGCATCCTGCATTTCCCCCCAATGCTCCGTGTGTGGGCATGAGTTGGGGGGGTGCGTGGGTCACAGGAGCGCCTGCCCGCCCATACCACCTTCAGATGGGCACCTGGGTGGATCTGTGTGGGCTCGTCCCGTTTAAACGCAGCCATAGACGTTAGGGGTGGGTCTGCTCAGGAAGAGGAGAGTCCAGATCAAGGATCTGTTCTCTATCCTTGTGTGCGTGGCCTTATCTCTGCTCCCTTATCCTGAGCCCAGTCTTTCAGTGCTTGTAGGTAGGAAATGGATCCAGGGGTCAGAAACGGGGCCAAATAAAAACTAGAAATGGGCCACGTTTGACTCCCAGGCTTGCAGTTCCTCACCTGTGTAACAGGCTTTCTACAGACTCAGGGAAACGGTGCCTCTGCTAGTTAAACCTTGGAACAGGAGAGCAAGGGTGGTGATCAAAGGCCTGGAAGAGAAGCCTGGCTGGTGGAACCGGATATGTCTAGCCTAGAGAAAAGAAGATTAAGGACAGTTTTTTTCAAATATTTAAAACTATGCGATAAAAAAGATGGATAACATTTATTCTCCATTACAACTGAAGACAAGGAGCAATTGATTTAAATGGCAGGAGAGTACATTTAAATTAATAATAGTCTTTATTTTTATATAGCACCCCCCTGCCATGGCACTTGGAGCGCTTCACATAGAACTAATTAACACAACTTTTTAAATCCTCACAACCCTGTGAGGTAGGTTAGGCTGAGTGAATATTGTGACTGGCCCAAAGTCACCCAGTGAGTTTCTGGTTAAGGAGAGACTTGAACCAGGGTCTCCCTTGCTCCAAGTGATGTGCTCCCAGCCATTACACCACACTGGCTCTAATTTCCATACGGGGAGGAGGGAAATCTTAACTGTTAGAACAGTTCCACAGTGCAGCAAGCTGCCTAGAGAGGTTGCAGTATCTCCTTCCCTTCAAGAGAAGACTGGACAGGCCTCAGATGCTCTAGGTGTAAGGTATCCTGCCTCAGGGCAGGAGGTTGGACCAGAGAGAGGACCCATGAGATTCCTTCCAGCCCTAGAGTTCTAGGATCATTTTACGATCCTTAAATCTTTGTTGACTTCAGTGGAAATCTGGCCATGCAAAAACTTTGAGGATTGTGGCCTTCGCTTGTATTTTTAAGACTAGGAACTCTTGTTTTTGATGCCAGTATTGATTCTGCACAATCTGAGTATGTTACAGGAGCTGTAGAAATACACCAGCCAGGCTGTGGCTTTGACAGGCCTGGCCTAATAGATAGTTTCTATCGCCAGTATTCCCTATGAAAATTAAGGGATGAGAATTTTGAATCTTTCTTAAAAGGAGATGTTAGAAATATACATAGCTCTTGTAGACCAAATGACAAGTCGGATTTTATTTTTAGAATGACCTTTTTTTCAGGGCAAGAGCCATTTGTAAGAAGGAAAAATGAAATCCTGTCAGTTCTCAATGCACGAGCAGTCAGCCTTGAACGTCTGTACTTGCAAGATCTGAAGGTCATGTCCTGCGTTGTTGTTTGATAAACCGTTTTCCCTAGACATGAACTAAAGTGTCAGATATGACCAATCTTTTCATTCTCAGGATAAATTGGGTATTGCTTGATATAGCTATATCTGGGTGCTCATTCTAGTGCTTTTACTAATATTCAAAATAATTGCAAGCTCTCGTTCGAAAATTCTGCATTTGTTATGCCAGCTTGTAAAATTACAAGTTCTGTTTGAAAGCTTCCTTCCCTCTGATACTATTGTTGTTAACACCAAGAACTGTAACAAATAAAAGGGATTAATTAATGAGAAAATAAGAGGCACCTGGCGCAATCAGTAAATAAGGAATTATTTATTTATTCAAATTCATACCCTACCCGGGGAAGAGGAACATAAATGGGTCCATCGAGCCCAGCATCTTGTCTGCCAACAGTGGCCAGTCTCAGTCGCTTGGAAGAAATAACCAACAGGTCGCAATGGGCAATCCGTTCCCTGTTGTTCGCTCCCAGTTTCCAACAGTAAGAAGTTACATCCCCTAACCCTAGAACTTATCCAGTCCTTTTTAAAGCTCAGCTGTACTACTAGCCTTTACCACTTCCTCTGGCAACAAATTCCACAAGTTAATTGCTTTGAGTGAAAAAATACTTTCTCTTATTTGTTTTAGTTCTGCTACAAGTTAGTTTCATGGAATGTCGCCTAGTTCTAGTACTATTTGAGAGGGTAAATACCTGTTCCTATTAATTCGTTCCACACCAGTCTAGATTTTATAAACTTCTGCCATATTCCCTCTCATTTCTTCTCCAAGCTGAAGAGCCCCAACCTACCCAGCCTCTTCGTACGAGGGCCGTTCCATAACCTTGATCGTTTTCATTGCCCTGCTTTGTTTCCATCTCCTTCAATTAAGGGGACTCTGTATGGACGTGTTGAAGTAATCCCTTTTGTGTGATTTTTGTTTGTTTGTTTGTGTTTCCAGGACATTTTGTTTCCTTACATCAAAGACCGCGTTAAAGAATATCTGCGAGCTCACTGGGAAGAGGAGGAATGCCAGCAGGACGTGAGCCTTCTGAGAAAACAGGTTGCGTATCCGAGACCTTGCTAGATATTTCAATAGTTTATTGTCTGTTCAGAAGCGTCATTAGGCCTAGCCTTATTTTTTATTTTTCTAATTGTACCCTACATTTTATGAAATTCTAGGAGTCGCAGCTTGTCCTTCAGAAATGCTTTCATTTACTTTGACCTTACTTATTTTTAAGGTTCTAGAATGGGCATGTATGTACAAATGAACCAAAGTTTCCCCAAGATAAAGTTCTCAGGGGAATCCTCCGAATAACCATTTGGCCGGGGGGCCAAATGCAGCGTGCAGCTAGTTCTTATTTGGTTCCTTTCCAGTTCCTGAATCTGGCCCCTGGATCCAGCTCCTACCTTCAATCACTGAAAGACCGAGCTCCGAGGAAGGGAGCAGAGATGAGGGCATGCACAAAAGGGCAGGGGACAGATCCATAGCACAGGTCTCTGATCTGGCCCCTCCTCTTCCTGAGCATAGCCCTGAAGTACTTTTACCCCCAAGATCTATTCAGCCCTCTGAGTTCATGACCCCTGGGAGGGAAGAGGTTCCCCAGGGTTAGCTCTGGTGTGGATTTACCCTGCGATTTCTCCAGTGTAAGCATTTTATGGGAACATGCTTACTCTTCCAAGGCAATTGGCCCTGGGCACTTTATGCCTAGGAACTTGCAGGTAAAAAGTCCCCAAAAGGTCCATGCATTGTCTTGAGGGCCCTGAGATAGATCCCAGGACTGCCCATCACCCTGAGATTATCCCAGGGTATCTGTTTCATGTGTTCGTTGAATGTTCTCAGGGTATGTTGAATGTGTGCACTGCATGCAGCGTTGGGCCTACGTAGACTATTTCCTCCCTGCCAACCAGCCCCAGAAACTGTTTTCAAGTTAGAGCTCGCTCAGCACTTCAGTTCTTCCAGATCCTATCCGTTTTGCAAAACCCCACCCGCAACTAGATGCAGAAGCGCCAAGCTCAGCCCCCATCTTTCCTCTGGCAGGGCGGTGTCCCTGTATGGACCCCCAGGGATGTTTTTGGTCGACCCCTGATCTCTTGTGCAATACGCTTGTGTCTGGTGCATTATAGCCTGTAGGCTGCTGTGCCAAAAAACTCCTAATCTTAACCTCTGACAGGGGCTTGGGCTGCTGTTGCTGGGAAGGTGCTGCTACTACCACCCACCAGCTGTTAGGCAGTGGTTTTTGTTATCATTTCTATAGTGATTTCACTGTTTAAAGTGCTTTACGATCCTTATCTAGTTCACCATCGTAACAACTTACGTTGTGAGGTAGGTCAGTGTTCCCATCTCACAGATGGAGAACTAAAACTGAGGGATAGTGGCCACCTTCTCATGTTACTTGGTGTGGGGGGGACTTCTGTGAGGGCAATCGTGGCACTATTTTCATAGGAATGTGCGATTCCGCTTTTCTTCCGCACCAACACTTGTGCCTGACTGGGTCCCCCCGATGTAGCTTTTACAATCACAGGTGTTTCCATGGGAGAGAAGCGGAATAGCGCATTCCCACATGTTCTAATTCCCATGAAAAAAATAGCCTTGATTTCCCTCACCCCCCGGCAACATGAGAAAGCAGCCAGTGACTTGCCCAAAGCCACCCAGAGAGTTTATGGCTAAAACAGGTTTTGAACCCTGGTCTGTCTTATCCAAGTCTAACTCTTCATCCACTAGGTTACTCTGGCTCTTTTGCCACCAAACAGCTGATCAGTAGTGTCAGCAGCAGCTCTAGCCCCCATCAAACTTGACCTGTTTCTGAGCAAGGCCTGGCAAAATAAGGGCCTGCAGAGGGGCTCCAGTGGCCCCTCTGAATCATTCCATGCTTCCCGGGTCAAAGGGCAGGACTTCCTGGGCAGGGTTTAGCCTTAGCTTAGGACATCCTTTTGTGTGAAAAAACAAAATAAAGCACACTGCCTTCCGGCCGAGAGAATCAAACCACAAAATGCATTCTCCCGCCACTGAAATATCAAGCTGCCTTCACCATTCCCTGCCACATTAGTTCTTTTGGCCCGACAAGGGAAAGACTTAAGAGTTATCCCCAAAAACCTAGCGCTTCTCCTAAGCTAAGTCAGTAAAAAATAGAGCTACGTATAAATTCACTCCTCATCCCCTCCTGTTCCTTCCTTTTCAAACGTAAGGTTTGTAAGAGATCTGCTTGGAGGCTCTGATTGTCGCAGCAGTTCCTAGTTTGAGATGTTGTGCTTACCCCTGAAGCTCGACTTTGAGGAGAACTGTAGCCCCAGCTCTTCCATAGCTGAGACAGGAAATTTGTTTGTTTTTTATTATTTTAATTTTTTGATATAGCCTTCCTGCCATGGCACTCGGAGCACTTCACATAGAACTAATTAATACAACTTCACATAGAACAATTAACACAGTTAGCCACAACTAATCCTCAACAATCCTGTGAGGTAGGTTAGGCTTGGAGATCCCCCAATGCCCATTTATGAGCAGATCAACATAAATCATGAAGCGAAAGCCAAGAGTTTAAAGCAGGAGCTGGGAATCTCCGACCCACCGTCTACTTCTGGCCCGTGCCGCCCTTCCATTCAACCCCTGGAGGCTCCCCCAAACTTACATTGCCTGTGGCGTGCTGTCTATTTCCTGGAAGGCTGAAGGCAGTGAAGGGGGTAGCCTCCAGGTACTGGAGAGTTTCCCACTCCTGGCTGGAACTGCACCCAGGGATGCCACCACTTGTGGTTTGATCTCAATATTCCACATTTTGGCCTATGGGAATATCTGGATTAAACCACAACAGGTGGCAACCCTAGCCTCACCTCCCCAAAGCGCTCCCTGCGTGTCCCCACAGAAAATTTCCAGGGTGACTAAGCACCCCATCTTGCAGAGTGCTCCTGTTAGGTCTCCACACACCCACATCCATGTGGGACAATCCAACCTGTGGGGGCGGAATAGCCCCTAGGCTAAAGGAACGGTCCTGCAACTTGCTGAGGATTCTGCTCTCAGTCCAGTGCATGGTTGAAGCCCATGACGAGCCACGTCAGAGTTAATTGGACTGCTCGTGCTTGCACGTTTAAAGTTAAACCCCTCCTGATGTTCTTTCTTGGATCAGGCTAGAGCAGGGGTAGGGGAATCTTTTCTCTCCCAGGGGCCTCTCTGAAAACGAGTACAAGCTCCAAGGGTCACAGAAGTTGGGGGTGGAGATGTGGCTCAGGAAGAGGAAAGTCCAGATCATAAATCTGTGCCCTGTCTTTATGTGCATCCCCCCATCTCTGCTCCCTTACCCTCAGCTCAGTTATTCAGTGCTTGGTGTAATCACTGGATCCAGGGGTCAGATCCAGAAACTTGGAAAGGGGCCAAATAAAAATTAGCTACAGTGCACATTATGCCCCTAGACCTATGTTTATACAGAGTTAACATAAAACTGGATTTTAGCATATGTATTTTATTTTCTTAGTGATCAAGTAAACTTAGGACACAGTCTTCTGCCATTAAAGTCAACAGCGTAACTCTCGTTGACTTGAACGGTGGAGGAATGTCCTGGGTGACAGAGTAATTTTAGATTAATCACATTTGAGACAATCCATGAAACAACCATCCATGCTGGCATATACATAATAAGATATTATGTTGCATGGAATTCATTCTTTTTTAATCTGCATCACGACTTTCATAATAGTAATGAATACTTCCCATTAGTAATTGTGTTAATGCTTTTTAAATTATATTTAGGATGAATGGCTACTTAAAGCAGTGGGTACGCTATACAAATACCAATAGAGTGTTGGGAAATTTGGTCTTTCCTAGCTGTTCGTTCAATGTGTGATCTTGCAGGAACAGTTTTCTGCTAGCTATTTGGAGGTGTACATTGAAGTGCATCCAGTTGGGAGCGGGGGAGACAAGCAAAGATCTAAGGGAAATAGAGGTGCCATAATTCCATATTTTAAATAAACACAAATCTTCAGCTAAGGCCCTTTTCACGTGGGCCGTGGTGGTGGGGGAATGGGTGAGCGCCACAGTGCGAGGGCCAGGGGGGCAGCCATTACACAGGCACACACCAATCTCCACGTGCCAAGCAACTGCCGTTGTCACCAGTTGCTCCATGCATGGGCGATGGGTGGAGCTCGGAAGCACACACCTCCACCTACCAGCCCTGGTGGTCCACGGGCACCCCCCATGTCCATGCAGTGGATCTGTGTGGTCCAGGGGGGGTGTCTCGTCTGAAAAGGGCCATGGTCTCCAAATAGTTGCGGTTTCAGTTAATAATGGTGCCTTAGATATTTCACGTGTAAATCTAAGATGCTTCTGTTTTGAGTGTTTAAACCAGGGGTGGAGAACTTTCACCCTATGGGAGGCTGGATCCATGTCTCCTCCAGGTCTTGAGTGGGGGTGGGGGAGTGAATGCCCCACCTACATAGGGCACGGCCACCAGCCTGGAAACTCCTCTGGTGGCGTGTGACGGGTGGGCTGCTGTAAACAGGGGGATGGGTGGAGCCTTCAAGGATCAGAGGGCAGGTGCCCCCAGACTGAAAGATCACTGGCCGCACTAAATAGTTTTCATATTCCACGCTTATGTGTTGGAACAAACACTATGAATAACAAGGCTGTTGGCATGTATCCAATTTTAAAAGCCCCTATTTTTTTCTGTGCATCACAATGATGTATTGATCCTCTCAATAGCCAGCTCTCTGTGATAGAGGATTACTGTATTATTATCCCCCAGGAATTAATTGGGAAGCTTAAAGGTAGTGAATTACACAAAGCCGTGTTCCCCTCCCACTCCAATGAGGGGGAGAGTTTCCAGTTCTCCAGGCTTTAGGTCACAAACTCTCCAGAAATTAAGCTCAGATTAGCCCCATTTTTATGTACAGAGAGTTGAAGTGCAGGAAGACTAAGGGTGCAATCTTTGCCCATTAAAGTCAATATATGCTGAGGCATAGACTTCAATATGGACAGAATTACCCCCTAAGTGACTTACCCAGGATGACACACAATGTCTTTGGTAAAGCAGGGAATTGAACCCAGCTCTCTAGAATCCCCGTCCACAGTCTTAGCCCCAGCCTCCTCCTCTTTAATGAAAGTGCACGTGCACATTTCTGGTCTCCATTCAGATCAGCATTCCTGTTCAGCTCAATACATGTTTGAGGGTCCTCTAAGGCTGTAGCTTGTGCAGGATATGGAGGCCTGCCTCCTGACAGGGCGGGCCACCAGGAGCACATTATAACAGTGCTCCAGGCTCTGCACTGCCTTACTAGAACCATTATGGGCCCAATTCATGTTGCTGGCTTTGTCCAAATGGCTTGTGCCCAACATACCTCAGAGATGGCCTCCTTCCTTTATTTTTTGTCACAGTTTCTCCAGTCAGCTGAGTACAGCCTTCGAGCTGTGCCCTCCATGCCTCGAGTACAGATGGCGAGGGCATGGACAGAGGTGTTCTCAGGGGAAAGGGAGTTCAGAGTAGAGAAGTAGCCACCGATATCTGCCAAAGCTCCAGCCTGGCATCTTCCAGAAGCCGCATTAAACGTTTTTGATTAGGTGGGCTTCTGGTGGACGGGAATTATTATTATTATTATTAATTTTATTATAAGTATTTGTATAGCGCCAGCTGTGTACCTGGCGCCTTACAGAACAATGAGATAGACGCGGTCCCTGCCTACGGGTTACAATCTAATAGATACGGAGGGGGAAGACAGGGATAGGGGACACAGGGAGAGACAAGTGATAAAAACATTCAAGCGGATGCGAAGTTTCAGGTGCACGTGCTTGGCTTGGTTGCAGTTACGCAGGAGTCTGCGGGGAGGGCAGACAGTAAGTATTGGGCGGGAAGTTCTAACAGGTGTCGGGGAAGGCGGCAAGGAAGAGGTGGGTTTTGAGGAGGGATTTGAATGTGCAGAGGGAGGGGACGAGGCAAATGTGGGCAGGGAGGGAGTTCCAGGCATGGGAGGCAGAAAGGGAGAAGGGACGAAGGCGACTAGGGGAGCAGGGGAGACGAGGGAGAGCAAAGGAGGGGACAGAGGAGGAGCGGAGAGTGCGTGCAGGAGTGTGTAAGGAGATAAGGGCTGAGAGGTAAGGGGGAGCCAGGTTGTGAAGGGCTTTGTAAGTAAATACCAGGAGTTTGTGAAGGATGCATGCGGGAAGGGGGGAGCCAGTGAAGCGAGGAGAGGAGAGGCTGCACGTGGTCGAAGCGACGGGCTGAGTGGATGATCCTAGCAGCGGAGTTTTGGATGGAAATAAGGGGGGGACAGATGTGAGCAGGGGAGGCCAGCAAGGAGGAGGTTGCAGTAGTCAAGGC
>QEPC01010231.1:104460-123215 GCA_003113815.1 Sphenodon punctatus
AGAGGTCAAGGAGGACAAGAATGGAGTAGAGGCGGTTAGATTTAGCAACCAGTAGATTGTTGGTGATCTTGGCAAGGGCCGTTTCTGTGGAGTGAAGGGGGCGGAAGCCAGATTGGAGAGGGTCCAGTAATGAGTTGGCAGAGAGGAGATCCAGGCAACGGGAGTAGACAACACGTTCTAGAAGCTGAGAGGTGAAAGGAAGGAGGGAGACTGGCCGGTAACTAGAGGGGTCAGAAGGGTCGAGGGTGGACTTTTTGAGGATGGGAGCAATAGTGGCATGTTTGAAGGCGGAGGGGAAGGAGCCAGCGGAGAGGGAGAGATTAATGACATGGGGGTGGGGGGCGACAGTGGGAGCAATGGAGGTCAGGAGGCGGGAAGGGATTGTGTCGAGAGGGCAGGTGATGGGGTTGGCGGAAGAGAGCAGAGAGGAGATTTCCTTAAGGGAGGCAGGAGGAAAGGAGAGGAGAGTGGGGGAGGTGGGAGGGGATCGTAAGGGAGCAGGGAGAGTAGACAGGTGGGAAGCAATGTCGTGGCGGATCTTGTTAATCTTTGCGGTGAAGAATGGCGCGAGGTCCTGAGCAGAGAGGGTGGAGGGGGGGGAAGGGGGGCTTGAGAAGGGAGTCAAAGGTGGAGAAGAGGCAGCGAGGGTTGCGAGAGTAGGATTCAACCCGGGAGGCATAGTAATGTTGCCTTGCCAGGGAGATTGATTGATTGATTGATTTAATCAATTTATACCCCGCCCCTCCTGCAAAGCAGTCCGGGGTGGCTTCCAACAATTAAAATACAATAAAAACAATTTAAAACATTTCATAAAAACATTCAAATGTTAAAACAGGGCTAAAATATCATAAATATCACAAGTAATATATCACAAATATATGAAAAAACCCTCGCCCTACCCCCCACCCTCATGGGAGATAGCAGAGGAGAGGGAGACTTTGTAGTGAATGAAGTCAGGGTGGGAGTGGGATTTGCGCCAGAGGCGTTCAGCAGCCCGGGTGCAGGAGCGGAGGTAGCGGATAGTAGTGGTGAGCCAAGGATGGGGGTTTGGGGGTCGAATGGGGTGGGAGGAGAAGGGGGCAAGAGATTTTATTGACTTAGGGTGGAGGGAGTCAGGAGAGAAGCGCGGGGGAGAGAAGAAAAGGAAATTCTGGTTACCAAGTCTGACTGGTGTAGATTCAGCTATACATAGAAAGAATAATGCTCTGTAACAGTAAAGAATCTTTATTTTCTATTTGCTTGTAAAGAAAGTTACACACATTTCTCTTTTTTTACTGGAAAATAAACTGATGTGGTTTTGGGGGGGAGAGAAGTATTACTTTTATCTGCTACCAAAATGTTTGCCAAAATTGAACTGAGAAGAAGTATTACTAAAAACGCAACTGGAGTTCAAAACATCAGTGACATAAGCAAACATTTCTTTCTGAAAATATTTGTGTTTTGCTAATTTCTAGCAAGTTTACTTAGAAACAATTCCAGTTGTTTTATCCCAGTGACTTTACTAAATGTTGATACTATTCTTAGACTCCACCTTCCTCAAAACCTCAGCAACCTCCTCAAAACTATTACCTACCTTTCATCTCCAGCGTTACTACTTAAAGACTGTATTCTACAAAGGAATATGAATCCATTTGCAGCATCTATAAGAATTTGTAAAATATGGAAGGCAATATCAACTTACCAACTCTATTCCCTGCGGAAAAGGAGTATCCCCCCCCCAATCCTTTTCAGGAAACCTCTGAATTATTTTCCCTAAACCTTCTGCTGATCCTGTCTTCTCATGGATTAGAGGTTGATATCATTTAATTGGTTTTATAGATTTTCTTTTTCGTTGTATATATCTTGTTTTATTTGTAACCTGCCCTTAGCCCCAGGCTTGGAGTAAGGTGGGATGGAAATCCAAATAAATGTTTCTATCCTGCCCTGAATAGGAATGATATGAAGAACATGCTGAGGTACTTGTCTCCCTCAATAACATTTGGATATGTGGGGAGTCACTTTGTTGTTGTTCCTAATTTCAAGGCTCTCGCGGATTCCAACTTGGAGGGAGCTGTTCCTATTCCTTTAGAAACTGGGACCAGGGAAGAGGAATTGGAACGAGTTATCCAGGCCGTCGTAGACAATGTCTACTGGCAGATGTCTCTAGACAGAAAGACCACAGCGCTGAAGCAGCTCCAAGGTCACATGTGGAGGGCAGCGTACGCAACTGGGCAAGTCACGGGAGAGTGAGTAACTATCTTATGTGAAACGTTCCTTCTGAAATAGATCCTGGATATTTCATTCATGCAGGGGAAGAACCTTTGGCCTCCCAGGGGCCACTTTGACAATTAATACAAGTTCCAAGGGCTGCATAGAAATAGAGAGAGAAGACGCTTAAGGGGTGTGCTTAGGAAGAGGAGGGTCCTGATTATAGATTTGTGCCATGGATCCATCTCCTATCATTGTGTGCATGCTCTCATCTCTGCTTCCTTACCTTTGGCTCAGTCTTTCAGTGCTTGGGGTAGGAACTGGATTATACCATCAAGAGTCACCTGTGGGACAGTTGGTAGCAAAGAAACTAAGGATGAAGAGGGAGTTTCCCTACTACTAAAGTACCCGAAACAAAGTTTCTTGGCAACATCCTTGAAAGTCTCTTTCTCCTGATGGGGGATTCCAGTGCTTGGCACTTCTAACTAGGCTTGATTCCACGCTGCCTTACATCTTGTGTCCTTGCTGGTACTTTTGCAGAGTATATGAGTAATGCTGTCATTCTGAGCAGCTAGCTTGATGATGATTGATGAAAGGCAGCACAGAAATCCAGGCTGTTAAAGAGGGAACAGGGGTTCCTACTTCATGGGCACTGCCTTACACTGAAAATTGCATTCTCTTCTTCAAAAACCTACGAATTCAATGACGCAAGCTAGAGAATTTGCCTCCTTAGTTACCACTTCTTTTTAAAACCATCCTATTTTGATTCCTCTTTTATATCGTGTCTCTCTCTCTTGCCAAGTCTAGATGACCCGCTCTTCCATGCTGAGAGGGTAGCAGCTGGCAGAATGCCACACTGCAATCAGAGCCTTTCACTGATAGAAGGTGATGTCAGATAAAAGCTGCTACAAAGACTCACTGCAGGGAGGGTGCCCTGTTCGGGCCTTGCTCGGTTCCTCTTACCAGCAGGGTGTGTAGCTGTCGTGATTGAAATAATTCTCAAAGCATTTTCCCCCCCTTCCACTCCCCCCTTTTATCTCTTGTGTTTTTATACACAAATCTAGGCATCTCGCCTTGAAAGGTTGAAGGAACTGGGTTTGTTTAACCCAGAAGAAAAAAGGTTGAAAGGAGATATATAAACGGCTGCTCTAAGCAGGATGGTAACTAATCATTATGTAGTTATGTAAGAAAAATGGAATGCACAAGTATAGGATGGGTGATACCTGACTTGGCAGCAATACATGGGGAAAGGATCTTGGGGTTGTAGTTGATCAACAGCTGAACATAAGTCAGCGGTGTGATGCAGCTGCTAAAAAGGCTAATGCAATTGTAGGTTGCATTAACAGAAGCATAGGGCGGTTTTAGACGAGATGGAAATGGCAGCTGAGCCCTTTATCAGCTGCCATTGTTACCGCTCTTCTAAATCCCCGGCGCGCTCTACCGCCGGATCTCCACCGCATGAAGCCAGCCCGGCGATCCTGCCCCCTTCAAGGCGGATCACCGCTGTGCCGCTTCACGCCGCACTTCCGGGTTCCTTCCCAGATTGCGCATGCGCAGAAGGGCGCACATACACTCTACGCCGTGTCTGATGCTCTTCTGAACATCGTAGAGGGGAAGGCGGGTGCCCGATGGCAGTATTGAACGATCCCGCTTGTGAGCGGGATCGTTTAAAAGCACCCATAGTGTCCAAGTCACGAGAAGTAATAGTTTCACTCTATTCTGGTCGGCCCTAATCTGGAGGACTGTCCAGTTCTGGGCGCTGTACTTTAAGAAGGACGTTGACAAATTGGAACGGGTTCAGAGGAGGGCAACAAAGATGGTTGGGGGTCTGGAAACCAAATCCTATAAGGAAAGGTTGAAGGAGCTGGGTATGTTTAGCCTGGAGAAGAGAAGACTAAAGGGAGACTTGATAGCCGTCTTCAAATATCTGAAGGGCTGTCACACAGGAGATGGAGTAGACTTGTTTTCTGTTGCTCCTGAGGGCAAGACTAGAACCAAGGGGCTCAAATTACAAGGAAGCAGATTTTGACTAAACATTAGGAAGAACTTCCTAACGATAAGAGCTGTTAGCCAGTGAAACAGACACTACCTAGGGCGATGGTGGACTCTCCTTCACTGAAGGTTTTCAAACCGAGGTTGGGCAGTCATCTGTCAGGGATGCTGTAGCTGTGGATTTCCTGCATTGATGGACTAGATGACCTTTCAGGTTTTTAAGATTCTGTGATTCTATGATTCTCTGTGGGTAAAAGCAGAAGTGATAGTGAAGTGGTGGCAACCCTGGCATGGGAGCTGTCCTGGCCCCACTACTGCATTCAGCACCTGTGCCCTCCCCCCCGCCCCCCCCCCCCCGCCATGATGGGCAGCCATGGCAACCAATCACGGACCGTCATGGTGGCTAGCCATGGCAACCCCAATCCGGAACGGGTCACGGTGGGTCAGAACATACCTTCTAACCAGCTGTGGCCTGCTTTGCCGTGGACTGACCCTGGGGGGAGTGGCAGTACCCCAGGCTGTGACTTGAGCACTTTGTCACATGAGAGGCTGGGCTAGCTGCCAACACGCCCGGGGTCAGTCTGTGGCAAACATATGGGGGCCCGAACACAAATGTGACAGGGACCCGCGGGACAAAGCTGGTCACGGTCATGTTTGTTTTTACCTGTGTCTGCTGAAAGTTAGAGTGAATGAGCTTAAACCAGGGGTGGGGGGACCTTTTCCCTCCCAGGGGCCCCTTTGAGAATTAGTACAAGCTGCAAAGGCCACGTAGAATTTGTGGTGGGGACGCTTAAGGGGTAGGCTCAGGGAGAGGAGGGCCCAGATCATGGATCTGTCCCCTGTCCTTGTGCCCATACCCTCCTCTCTGCTCCTTCCTCAGTGCCTGTGGGTAGGAACTGGATCCAGGAAAGGGAGAGGGGCCGCATAAAAGCTAGTTGAGTTGCATTTGGACCCAGGTCTGACGTTCCCCATCCTTTGCTTAAACAGAAGAAGGAAAGCTTTAGGTTACATGTCGGGGTGTAGTAGCTATAATAGGGACAGAGAGGTGCAGTCGCAGCAAGGCTGACAAGCCTGGGAGCAGCGGGCAGACAGGCCCTGCTCCATTTCCTGCTCCAGGGTCCGTTCCAATCTAGCTCCGCTCCTGTGTGAGGAGAGTCAAGCAGCGGGACAAGTTTCCTAGAAATCGGTTACATTAGCACGTGACAAGAGTGGCTTGCGGTATAACTGGCCCCTGCTTACAGGCAGGGATGGGTTGGATGATTAAAGGTACCTCCCATTCGTAAAATTCGAGGATTTAACTTCCTCCTCCGTGTGACAAAGTTGCCTTCAGTGGAGTTGCACAAGGGGTTAATTTTTGTCCATGATTGCTGTCACTTAAAACCTTAGGCCGTTTTAAGATGGATGCTGGGGGGTGGGGTGGGCATGTGCGCTCAGTGCAGTGCGCGCACACTTCTAGTGGGTGGGGGAGGGTTTAGATGGCAGCGGATGGGTGTGCGCCTGCATCAACCCGCTGACCACCAAGGCCCCTGCATGGAAGAACCCAGGTTTTTCCCGGTTGCTCCGTGCGAGGAGATGGGTGGAAGTGTGTGGGTCACGGGAGCACACGCCCACCCGCTGCCGCTTTTAAGCGGGCAGTACTGCGTGTGTCGAGTGGGTAGATTTGCATGGTACCTTCTCATCGAAAAACTGCCTTAAAAACTGCTTCTCCAACAAGGGCTTAAGAACCCGGAAAAAAATAAATGTAATGTAAAAAAAAAAAAAAGGGTTAACATGTTGAAGGAAAAAATAAAAATGTCAATTGAAAAAACAAAAACAAAAAAACCTGCTTCTCCACAAGCGGGCTGGGGCTCTTCCCTTTTCGAAAGCAGGGCTTCTCGGCCTCAATTTGTTCTACCTTTGAGCAGTTTAGAGCAGTCACAGCTCTGATAACTTACACAGGAGTGGGGAGCCTCCAGCCCCGAGCCAAATTCAGCCCACGGCTGCTTTTTATTTGGCCCCTTTCCAATTCCTGGATCTAGTCCCTCCCGTCTAGCAGTGAGCTCGGGAGCTCGGGCGAAGGGAGCAGAGACGAGGGTACGCACCCAAGGATAGGATGGATCCATGGCACAGAAATCCATGATCCTGACCTTCCGCTTCCTTCCCCTGTACTGAGCATCCCAAACCTTCAACTGGTCTCATTTTTAAGGTGTCCCACCAGAGGCAAAATTTCCCCACCCCTGCATGGTTCCCCATGGGCTACATTCTCATTTAGCCCCATCTTTCCCCCATTGCTTGCTGCAAGCCGACAGAAACGGGAAAGTAAGGAATGGGGAGCAGGAGTCCCATCTGGCCTAGGAGAACTGCATCCTGTTGTTAACTACTTATCTGGCCTCACAATAAAAGTTCAAGATGAGTCATGCAATTTTCTTCAAATAAAAAGTCTTTTTTTTTTCTCCCTCAAAATTCACTGAGCTGGAGCAACCTCTACCGTGTGTTTGAAACAGCTGTTTTCAGAGCTCCTACCTGTGCATTAATCAAAGTGGGTTATTCAGCCAGTCAGAGCCTGTTGCTTGCTGCTGAAATTATCATGGAAACAATAAGGAATCAACCCACGTATCGGTTCTACAAGAAAGAAAAATATATTCTGTTGTACTTTGCTACAGGGTCTTTGAGGACGTGGTTCCAGCTGTGCGGAAGTGGCGAGCAGCAGGACTGAAGGTTTATATCTATTCTTCTGGGAGCGTGGAGGCTCAGAAGCTCCTGTTTGGACACTCGACAGAAGGTGATATACTAGAGGTAGATAAGACCTTAAAGCTTTCTTTCCAGCTTCTACCTCTGCAGCCCAGGAATAGCTACGTCCCAGAGGTGGTGCAAAGATCGATTTGCAAAACTGCTGAGGAGCGTTTTGTAGAGCATTGATAGTGGCTCTATAGTTAAGGCAGGTTGCACACGCTCTTAAAACCAGAAAATTCTATTGGTTATAAAATCGAGATGATATATTCTATCACTTTGAAACTTTGCAGGGAGGATTGCTTGGGTGAGGGGTACAATCAGTCCAAATTTCAGATAGGTTGGTTGGGGAAAAAAACAACTGAGTTATATGAGTTTAAAAATTGGAGGCACGGCTACCTTTTCTGGGTTTTGCGATGTTGATTCAGGAAAGTGTGTTTAAATTTATTCCTTAGGAGATGTAGAAAGCTCAGAAAATTCAAGTGTGAGGTTCAGTCCGTTCCTGAGTTTAGATTTTTTTTTAAATCTGTCATGTCGTTTTTAAGTGTGGACGTTTTGTAGGTCTCATGTTATGCTATGGAGAGAGTGAACTATTGAAGTTATGCAGCGCATGTGCAGAATACTGGCACAGACTTGGGGATTCATCGAGGACCAGCCAAAGGAACCTGTCACTGTAGGATGTTTAGGGGACCCACTAGCCCCTTTGGGGAACCTTAGGAGCAACTTGACAGAGGGGGGGGCCTTTTAAAACCCCCTAAAATGTCCCATATAATTCAGAACTTTGTCAGAAAATCCTGAAAAGTGGGGGGCCTAAGGCACTTAAAAATTCAACCACGCTCCAAAACCCCTGGAAATTGTAATTTAAAACCTCATTCCTTGCGCATCATGTATGATAAAGAAGTTGTAGTCTCGTGTATTGTGTTTTGTTACAGCTTAGGCTCCGTGTATCCATGCATTGCCTTGATCTTTCAGCCCCAATCTCCTTCCTCTGCAGGTTGGGGGCAACACTGAAGCTAGGGGCAGGATGGGGAACCATCCTTTCCCGAAATGCTTTTATTTGCATTGAGTACAGGCTAGCTAAGTACTGGAAAAGGTTGATGGACGCGGGATGTGCACACAGAGAAAGACTGGGCACCTAGGCAGTGGGAGAAGTGTTTGTAGTGAGAAGGGGCAGCCAGGTGGTGGTGGAGTGTTTATGGAGGACAAGATTGAGAAATGGGTGATTTATGTGAATGGATGAGGCTGGGGAGAAGTAAGGGTGGGGCTAAGTGTTATGTATCAGCAACAGGGTGTGTATTCAGGGACAAGCCTGAGAGATGGTTGATGTGTATTTATGTACAAGGTCTAGGAACAGGCAAGGATGGGGAGCAATGTTGATATGGGGAGGGGGGTATCCCACTTATGGGGGTTATATACAGGGGAGAAGGCTAAGAGATGGGTGATCTCTATTCAAGTACAAGGTTTGGAGGACAGCCATGGGTGAGAGCAAAGTGTGCATGTTTTTTGTATGTGTTTTCAGTTGTGTTTGGGACAACAGGACAAATATAGGACAATAGGAGAAAGAAGGTTGATGGGTACGGTATTCGTCCTGGCAGACAAAACTGAGGGCAGTGGAGGATGGGGAGCTCTGTGTGTGTGTGTGTGACAGTGTGTGTGTGTGTGTGACAGTGTGACAGGCAGCCTCATCTTGCGAGGGTGCATATGGGGGGGGACAAGGCTCAGAGTTAGCCAGGTGTGAGGAGCACTTCCTTTATGGGGAGGGGACACTTGAGTGCTGTGTGGGATGAGACATGGCTGATGTGTATTCAGAGAGAAGGTTTAGGAGGCAAGTGCTACCGGAGAGGGGAGCTATAAATGAAGGAGGCATTATAGCTATGGGTGAAAATAGACCGGACGCTAACCACCCTTTAACCACCCTTGGTGGTCATTTATGCATGTATTGGTGCCCTATGCAGCCCTGCAACATGGGGTGATTTCAGACGATACGGGGCCCTTTGGCCCCGTACCGGAACCACCGGCTTCGTTCCCCGCCGGGGTCACCCCGTAACGGCACAACAGATGTGCCAGGGGGATCCCGGCGGGGAAAGNCAGACGTGCCGGGGGGATCCCGGCGGGGAAAGTGGGAGGAGCCGGGGCCGCGCGGCGCAACGTGCGGCCGCACGGCCCCGCCCCCTCCACGCACCCCGCCGCCCGCCCTCCGAGGAGACGGGCGGGCGGCAGGGCCAATGTGGCCGCCGCGTCCAGCCAAATGTGCCACGGCCAGACGTGACTTTTCGTTGGTCACGGCCCGGGGTCCGTTTGACCATGCTTCCCGGGACCTTCCCCCGGCTAGCCCGGGAAGCGTGGTTCAAACGGACCCCATGTGGGGATTCACCGTGGCCAACATCTGGCGCGCCGCAAACAGACATTCGAGACACGGTGACCACAGGTGGGTATTCACCGTGGTTCACCGTGATCTCGTAACGTCTGAAGACACCCATGCATAAATAACCACCCAGGGTGGTTAGCGTCCTGTCTGTTTTCACGCTATGGTGGACATAAGGATAGAGGTCCATAATGTTGGGACTTACAGGAGCTTCAGTGTTTCCTGCAACCTGCAGAGGAAGAGGCTTGCGGCTGAAAAACCAAGGCAAAGCGTGGGTGCATGGAGCCTAAGTTGTAAGTGAGCGCAATATGCCAGAGTGTACGTCTTTACTGCTTACATGGCATGCAAGCTAAGGAGGGAGCCTTAGCTTTCAATTTCCATGCTTTCTGGAGCATGGTTGAATTTGTAAGTGCCTTAACTCCTTTCTTAAAAGGATTTTTGATCCTATAATTACTTGTATAGTGCTAGGAAAGTACCTGGCGCTGAACAGTTGTAGCTATTTAATTTAGTTTTTTAAACCTGTATCCTGCCCCCTTCCCCTAAGACACAGGGCAGATTACAATATAAAAATCATATTAAAAGTATATAAAAATTCCCAAGGAATTCCCCATCTAACCTCTATCCATGTCTGCCAAATGCTTGGCCCAAAAGAAAAGTCCAATCTTACACAGCCTCTGGAAAATGCTTGGGCTCTGGTGAACCTCTAGGGGAAGGGAGTTCCTCAATCCTGGGACAGCAGCCGAACACACCTCTATGCTTGCCGTCCCTGAGGAGCAGAGAGTGCCTACAAGAAAGTGCTCCTGGCTCACCTCGGGAGCGTAATAGAAGAGGCGGTCTTTCAGATATGTGGAAAGATAGGTCCCTGCGCCAAGGGCTTATAATTTAGGATAGGCAAGGGAGAGGGGAATATGGGGAAAGACTGGAATATATTTGTCTCCTCCCTCCCCTGGTCTCCCTTAGATTGTAAGCCCCCCAGGGCAGGGCCCCTGTTTATTTTCAACAGTTGTAAAGCACCAGTTCCATTGCTTGTGCTATAAAAATACTTGATATACATATATTCCCATTAACAGATGGGGAACTGGGGCTGGGAGACCGTGACTTGCCCAAAGCCACCCAGTGAGTTCATAGCAAAGCTGGGATTTGAACCTTGGTGTCCAAGGTCCAAGTCGGCACCTTATCCACTAGGCTACGTTGCAGTGATGGGAAAATGAATATTGTAAGATGAGTCAAAATCATCTGAAGCTGCTGCTGTTAATTTTGTCTGGTTAGAAATCAGAGTTTTTGGAGCTTGTGTTTCTAGCATTTGTCTAGTCTTTCAGAGAGGGAGACTGATACCACATTCATACCTTACGACGGGCAGCGGCGGCACTCCCGCGAGAAGGCCAGTGCCGTCACATCTTCCGGTGAGAATGGGGTTCTACTGCGACGATACTCACGAGTGACAGGGCTCAAAATCCAGCCCTCTCACTCGCGAGTATTGTCGCGGTAGAACTCCGTTCGCACCGGAAGTTGTGACAGCACCAGCCTCCTTCCCCGCTGCGTCTTCTCCTTACGGGAGTGCCGCCACTGCCTCCGCACCGCCATAAGGTGTGAATGTGGCCAAAGTGGTTTGCATGATCTCTTGTATTGGGCCAACTGCTGTTGGTGAAAATGAGCAAGATTTTGAGCCACTCAGGGCCCTTTCTCAGGCATGTAGTGTAGCCAGTCAGAAATTGTTCAGTTATAGTAGCAGGGGCATTTAAAATAGGAGCGACAACCTCAACACAACTGGAAAATCTTGCCCTCTTTAAAAAAATAATAATTTTTAAATCCTCTTTTGGTGCTGGCTTTGACCTTTACTGCCCTACATGGTCTGAGTTCCAAATATCTGAGAGTCCACCTGTCCTACTGTGTTCCATCACAGCCCCTGCGGTCAGCTGGGGGAACCCTCTTGTAGGTTCCCACTGTTACCCTTGTCCATGGGATGGGGGTGCTCAGGAGGGCATTCCCGATCAGTTCCCCAGTTTTATGGAATTCCCTTCCCCGGGAGCTTTGTATGAGCCTGAGCATCATCCGGAAGCAGTGCAAAACTTTTTTATTTGGAAGAGCATTTGGTGGGTAGGGATGAGGGTTGGTTGGGTTATTGGGTAGTGTGGTGGGGAGGGAGGGAGGGTCTTATTGTATGCATTTTTATTATTGTTTTTTTTTATTGTAAACCGCCCTGGGAAGGGTGGTGTATAAATTAGAAAAATAAATAAATCTTTTATATAGCACTGGTCATGTGCCTGGCGCTGTACAGAACATAGACATAGATGCGGTCCCTACCTGTGGCTTACAATCTAAAAGACAAGGAGGCGGGGACAGGGAGAGACAGGGGAGAAGACAAACAAACATTCAGGTGGATGCGAAGTCTCAGGTGGGTGTGCTTGACTTGGTTACAATCAGGTTGGTTGCAGCAGTCTGCAGACGAGGGCAGACAGTCAGTATATGGGGAACGACTAGCAGGCATTGGGAAAGGCGGCGAGGAAAAGGTGGGTCTTGAGGAGGGATTTGAAGGAGCGGAGGGAGGGGGCGAGGCGGATGTGGGCAGGGAGGGAGTTCCAGGCATGGGGGGCAGCGAGGGAGAAGGGTCGAAGGCGGTTAGGTGAGCAGGAGAAACGAGGGAGAGTGAGGGAGGGGAGAGCGGAGAGTGCGTGCAGGAGTGCGTAGGGAGATTAGGTCTGAGAGATTGGTTGTGGAGTGTTTTGAACGTGAATACCAGGAGTTTAAACAGGATACATTCAGGAAGGGGGAGCCAGTGAAGAGAGAAGAGGAGAGGCTGCACATGGGTCGAAGCGACGGGCAGAGTGAATGACCTTGGCAGCGGAGTTTTGGATTGCGATAAGGGGGGAGAGGTGAGAGCGAGGGAGGCCAGCAAGTAGGAGGTTGCAGTAATCGAGGTGAGAGATAACCATGGCATGAACAAGGATTTGGGCCGAGGAGGTAGAGAGAAAGGGGCGGATCCGAGCAATGTTATGGAGGGCGAATTGGCAGGATTTGGCAATAGTCAGTGTAAGGTTTAAAAGAGAGGTGCGTGTCAAGGATGAAGCCCAAGCTACGGGCTTGGAGAACAGGATGGATGGGGACTCCATTGATGGGGACTCAATTTATTGAACCCCAGCTCTGGAAAAGCCTGTGTAAAGAGTGAAGCTCTATTGTGTGCCGTAAGGGCAGGCCCTCATGGATTCTGCACATTCTTTTTTTCAAAATCCTGCAACTAGAAAACCCAGATTCTGAATCAAATTATGCATACTGTGAATGCAAATTTCCCAGAATGCTGTTCCATCCATTTTGAATCTCTCACGCCTTTAAAACCTTGCAAAATGCTCCACAGACGTATCAGAGTATCGATTAGTGTGTACCACTGGCTGGCTGGCATTGCTGGCTTCCCATTGGCTAGCTCATAACATTCCCCACTCGGGCTGTAGTCTCTGCCAGCACAGAGTAATTTTTTGCAATATCTTGGCCAAATGCAAAATTCCAGGGAAATGGCTGCAATTGCAGCAGTGCTGAACTCAGAGCCCTGCCTTAGTCACCTTGCAAAGTACCGTGCTTCCCTTCTGCCAGGCTTGCAAATGGATTTCTCCTACTATGCTTGTGGCAAGGCAATGAGAAAACTAGGCTGCAACCAAGTGGGCCTCCTCTGCTTTGAGTGGTTACTTGCTGTGCTACCAGAAGCAGCATGTTTTCTCTGGATTCTCCCTTTGCTTTCCGCCACATGCAAACACGACTGCCACTTGTCCAATCCCCCTTGCTACTCTTCTAGAGAGAAGATAATAATAATAAGATACTGATTCATGGTGTTCTTGTTCCCCTCTAGTTTCTAGAATTTGCATCTTCCTGCAAAAGCTTCTCTCTCTCTCCTTAATCTTCCAGCTCATCGATGGCCACTTTGACACCCAGATAGGTCACAAAGTAGAAAGCGAGAGTTACCGGAGGATTGCCACCAGCATTGGGTGCTCACCTAGCAACATTCTCTTCCTTACCGACGTCGCTCGAGGTAGGAGGTCTGGCATTCTTGCTGTTGCCCCTATTGCAGCAGGTGTGAGAGGGGGGTTCTCTCTTGCTTCACAACACTAAATAGTTATTGCCACAGGACACCCTCCCCCACGCTGGAACAAATGCCATGAAAAGTAGCTTGCAAGAAGTTATCGTCCAGAAGGGCCATTTTCAGACAGGATGTGCTCATGGAGCTCCACCCATCTGAAGGTCAGGTGGGTGGGTGCGCACACCCGTGACCCACGCATCGCCCACGCACAGAGCATTTGGGGGGAAATTCGGGGTGCTCTGTGCCAGGGGCAGGAGTGGGCAGTGCATGGGTAGGGATGCACACCCATCCCAGACCATCTAAATCGCCCCTCCCACTCACCAGTAATATGTGTGCGCTCCACGTGGCACACACAGACCTGCCCCCCAGCCGTGCCCATTTAATCCTCATCCACATATGTTGGGTAATTATTTACCCTGGGTGTGCATTTTTTGAAATAATTCAAAAGTTACTGGCCATAGGACTTTGTCCTTTTAGGACATTGTCACTGGCACCCATTTGCACCTTTGTGCAGAATTTCATTCATTTACCATTAACCATTTGCTTTCTGTGGGCAAAAGGTACGGTGGGGTAACGTACCCCAGATAGAATGGGTTTTCCCATTGGGGTAGAACGTTACCCCACACTCCATGTTATCGGTTGGGGTAAAAAGTTACCCCAATGCAATTTCGTGGTTTAGTGCTACTCCAGTTGGTTTTGTCTTACAACAGAAGTGAAACGAAAGCTATTTTGCATAACCTGTTAAACTAGTTTCAGGTTAGCAGACAAACGGTTCCGGGGTAAACAGTTACCCCACATTTCCAACATCATCGTTATTTTAGTGACTTGGATGAGGGTTACCAACGGCCAAGGTCTCCATGGGCATTGAACTATTCAAGTGCCCATCCATCAGCAGCCCCACCTTATCCAATGCCGACTGCCTGATACAGGGGAAGAGGGACAAGCGTTCCGTGCTGCCCGTCACCCAGAGCGCAGAGCCAATTAAAGTCCAAGAGGAAATGTGTCAAAGCAGAAAACTGGAATCCATTTGTAAACGCAACTTAACTTCTCTATGTGGCTTAAAAAAATATATATTTTTTTTTTAATGGATGAGTCATATAGTGTCTCCTTCCCACTCTGATTCAGCCTGGAGCAAAGAATAGACTGAATCATTATTTTATAGAGCTGCTCCCAGCATCTCTTCCTCTGAGCCGCGAGAGAAACAGCAGGCCTTTGCTCCATTTGCAATCCTTTACATCAGCGCAGAGTGAATGGAAAACGCTGCTCCCGGCATAAGGGATTACATGAGTTTCAAAGGCCCCAAGTATTTCTGTGACCTCCTTGTGCCTTTCTTATTAAAAGACAAGTGTCTGGTTTCATTGAAAGCAGGGACTTCCAAGTAATTGCAGTCCTTACATGCCCCTTTTAAAGGGTCTGAAAGCTAGCCCCCAAATAGGCTCTTCTTACACAAGCAGCAAACTTACTAGGTACAAATACATTTTCTTTATAACTAACCTTCCCAAAGCAATGGGAATGCTGCCCAAGGAAACGAGAGTGGGGGACAGGAAAGAAATCTTGAAGAGAAACTTCATCCTGACACTAATTGGCCCCAAGAGCCAACATGCTCTATTTCACTAACCCTTCCATTGCATAATATGAGTCTCCTACACTAGGTTGTTGTCTTCCTGCTCTGAACTGTAAGACAGGGATTATTCTCCTGCTGGGGAAGCTGGAGATCAGATCAGTTGGTTACTGGCCGACTTCACAGCCAGAAGATGAACCAAAAAGCATTTGCCGTAACAGTGCCTCCTTCCCAGTTTTCCTTATTCAGACGTATCACAATACCCAAAGCACACTGTGTATAGACTGGACCCTGAGCATAGTCCCCTGTGCATAGACTGGCCCCCAGGCAAACCTGCTGGAAGTGTGTGTGTGTGGAGGAAACCTGAAAACCTTCTCCCAGCTGGGTACCCAACCAGGATGGGCTGGCCCTGCCCCCAGAGGACTGCTGTGATGTTATGGGTTTTCATGGTGGAACCACATTGGAAAAGAGGCAGAGGAATGCTGTACCCCGACCATTTCCAACTTGGCCATGCCTGCACGGAGAGGTCAAAAAAAAGACAGACAACAAAGCAACAGTGGCCCAAAAATGCACAAGCGAAAGCGCCACTGAATGAATAATGAAAATAAATTTAATCAAACACTCTCTCTATATAAATCATACTCAAATAAAACAACATTTTAATTATCTCTGTTGGTCCCAGGGTGGATCAACACATTTTAATAAAATGCTGAACCTAACTTCTACATAGATGCAACATCTTCTAAAACACACTCATGATATAGGTGAACAATAGGTTGCGGTTTAAAACAATAATGAAAAAAACCTTAACCCAACCCAACGCGTTTCGAGAAATTCCCTTCCTCGGGGGTATTTTGCCTGGGTCAAGCTCCTACCTAGATTAAACTTCCTGGCTGCTTTGACAAATCTTACGCAAGGTTACATTTTACAAACCTTACATCTAGGTAGGAGCTTGACCCAGGAAAAATACCCAAGGAAGGGAATTTCCCGAAACGTGTCAGGTTGGGTTAAGGTTTTTTTCATTATTGTTTTAAACCGCAACCTATTGTTCACCTATATCATGAGTGTGTTTTAGAAGATGTTGCATCTATGTAGAAGTTAGGTTCAGCATTTTATTAAAATGTGTTGATCCACCCTGGGACCAACAGAGATAATTAAAATGTTGTTTTATTTGAGTATGATTTATATAGAGAGAGTGTTCGATTGAATTTATTTTCATTATTCATTCAGTGGCTTTTTCGCTTATGCCTGCCTGGAGAGCCATGATGTCATGACAGTCAGTGAGGAGCAGAGCCTTCTGCCACTAGAGAGTCTGATCCAAGGGGCTTTGGCCAGGAGTGCACCCATCCTGATCCTACTCCAACGGGGCCAGTTGGACCCCATTGGGCTCATGTGGGTTATAGCGCACTAGTGGGCATGTGCCTACTAATGTGATATTGGGAATGGATATTTTTGGTTTCTAAACTGTCCTCCTTTTCCCACAGAGGCTGTCGCTGCAGAAGAAGCAGATGTGCATGTGGCTGTGGTAGTGAGACCAGGCAATGCAGGGCTAACAGATGATGAGAAATCTTACTACAGCCTTATAACCTCTTTTAGTGAACTCTTCCTGCCTTCCTCCTAGAAGAGAGTTTGCTTGGAACAACAAAGACCAAACCACACCCGATGGGGCTTCTCTTTGTGTCATTTTTGTTAATTATAACAGTAATAAGATTTTTTTTTATTATTATTTTTAAAAAAGAAAATAGATATTGGATACATGACCTGCGGGTATTAATATAACTATTCTGGAGGAGATTATCTAGTGCGATGAAATCCTTTGGAAGCTTAGGAACGGCTGCTGGACTTGCAAGCACTTTTAGGAGTAACGTCCACCAAATTTATTTGCTTACTTGAGCTCCTGTTTTGGAATTATAATAGAGGGGGGAAATCCCCCTAGGCAAGCACAGGAGAACGATCTCCCCAGACAAGCACACTCATCTAACTTTGAGGGAATTTTTGTTTGCCAGAGAAAAATTAAACTCCCAAATTGATATATTTCTCTGACTCCCACAGCATTCTTTTAAAGTCACCAGGAAACCGTAATCTTCCCTTTGCAAATCAATCACACAGTTCACATGTAAAAAGGAAGCTTTAGAAATTTTGTAGCTCTTTAACCAAATGAATACCCTAAACATTTAGCCAAAGCTAAAACTAATAAGCATGAAGTCCTGGCGCTACTGCCATCCGTGGGAGTTTTTCCACTGACTTCGTTGGGATCAGGATTTCACCCCAAATACAAACCATGAAATTTAAAAAGCTGTACATCTGCCACAGAGGGACAAGTTTGGGGATGGGGATGAGTGCCACTCAGTCTAATGATTAGAACATTGGCTAAACTCTACAGCAGCACCTCAGCTAAGATTTAGGGTGAACTCCTTCTGGTATCTCTGTTAGAGAGAGCTGGAATACAAACAGATATATATTTTTAAGAGAGTAAAATATAATCCTAGTTGCAATGATCCTCTGCATCTGTGATGTCAGGTGCCAAAGCCTGTTGCATGCTCAAAACCAGGCTGCTGTTTATTTCAAAAGCATAGTATTCATAGCAATAATACCTGATGTTTGCTTGAGCGATGGAGGAATGATATTACTATATAGCACAGATCATGTGGAACAAAACCAACTCATGACTTCGTTGCTCTTGAATACCCTGACACAAAAATACCGGTCATGGAACTGCACCGTTCAACCTGTCCTGGCTTCAATCTGCTGGTCCTGTCACGTTTCCTCTTGTGGTAAATAGATGTACAGTTTTGTTTTACTGATGCCTAATAAATTCCACGGTTCTGTCAATCAATTGTTGGTGGCCGAATGCAGCCTCTGGCATCTTCATGTATTGACAAGAGAATTTTCTTACTTATCACTTGCCGTCTCTTTTGTTCTTGATATAAACGTAGGGTAGGAGTGGAGAAACTGTGGCCTGTAGGCCAAATCTGGCCCATAGCTGTTTATTTGGCCATTTTCCAATTCCTGGATCTGGCCCATGGATCCTCTTTTCACCGATCACTGGGTTGCTTTCTGAAGCAATGTTAGCCCCAGTCTTGGTCAGGAAGAGGCTAGGGCTGGGGTTTGCGTTGAGGGGCTGGATGCAAGCCTGCTCCCAACCCAGCCTGCCCACAAAAGGGAAAAAGTTTGCCGCTCCCTCCACAGGGCTTTGCTGATGGGTCATGAAGGAGGCTGGGGCTGAGGCAGGAAAGGAGAGGGGAAGTTGAGGGGGTGGAATCCGGGAAAGGGAACCTGGAGCAGCTAACCTGGAGCTGAAGGGAAGCGAGGCACAGCCATGCCACAGGGGATGTTGGGGAGAAGGGGCTGGAGGCATCAGGAGGCAGACTTCCCCCCCCCCCCCGTTTTCAGACCAAAGTTACATACTAGCGGACACCCCCATTCTATGGGCCAGGTGAGTTTTCTGTTGAGATGGGATAGGGCTTTTATCTGCGTTTCCTGGTTGCAATGGGAATTCTGTGCCTGGCAGGGCATGGAGGCTTCGTTAACCACAGCAACAAGGCCAAAGCCTTTGGGCCTTGCTCATCATGGCCTTTCACCCTCTAGTTCCTTGTCGCTACGGGGGGAAGTTGCTACCCAGTTAGAATGGCTGCAGCTTACACCTACTTTTGCCAACATAAATAGCTACACCAAAGTGAACTGCTGGGGCAAAATGTCTCTCTGACATCTCTACCTGGATGTCTCAACGTCAACTCAAACTCAACCTGGCTAAAACTGAACTCCTTATCTTCCCCCCTCATCCTTCCTCTCCTTCCTCACTGTCAATAACTATTGATGGAGTCACCATCCTGCCTGTCCCCCAAGCCCGTAGCCTAGGCTTCATCTTTGACTCA
>QEPC01010231.1:126068-170455 GCA_003113815.1 Sphenodon punctatus
TAATAATAATAATAATAATAAAATACGGCCAGCTGGGGCTTGGCCATTAAACCTTTTTGCCTTTTACTCCAGCTGCTAGGTGCTGAGCAAGGGGTTGCAACCAGGAAAATCTTAAGTAGGAGAAGGGGTAGAGGAATTGGCCCCGGCCCCTTAAAGTTCCACCCTCTCCCAAGACAGCTGGCACCACCCTGCCTGAAAGGGGTGTGTGTGTCAGATGGAGGTGCCTGGGCAGCTCGCTGGACAGGGTGGCACAGCAGACACTGGCATGCCTCCTGCATAGGGATTTCACAGGCACATTCCTCTCAGCCGGGCCACGCAGACTCTTGAGAGAGCAGAGGCTTCTAGGGTACTCCAGGCAAGTCTTTCCTGGGAGTGAGGAAACACCAGCCCCTTCCCTGCTCCTGCAAGAGACATACAGCTGCCTCCCCAGACAAATCTGCTGAAGGGAATGCCAAGCAGGCACCTGTGGATCTTGCCTCGTGGGCAATGGAGAGTCAGATGCGGATCTGGTCAAGGTCCTTACTCCCCTTCAGTTGTGCCTGTCCCTGATCCTGCAGGAAGCCCCATGGGGGTTGGGCTCTTTGTTGTGTCATTTTTTATTCTATTTATTCTAGCATCAGTCTGGTTAGAGGGAGGGAAACTGAAAAGAAATGTGAATTGTTGGCTGGGCAGTGCAGAGGTGCTGCTGGGTACCCTGTGTTTTATAGGGAACTAGATTTCTCAAACAAAACAATACTCCTGAATAGTATAAATAAATATGAATATTTTATGAATAATCAGATAAAACTCAATAGAGTGGCAAATATTCCAAACAGTGCCAGGGTAAAAGTAAGTATAATAATACAGAATGAACAACCAACCCAACGTGCTTCAGGATGAAACCCCTTCTTCAAGGGTAAACTTTAAAATTCTGGGGGGAAAAATTAAAAAACTATAACATGTATGTTGTTCACAGAGCGCTTGTATTTGTGCAAGAATTAAGAGAACAAATCAAAAATACAAAATAAAGTATATTTACCCAGCTTCCACCAGACATGGTACAATACACCATGGTCATAAATGATTATATGCGGCAATAAAACAGGAAAAAAATGGGAGTGGGGGAGAAGGAGAACAAATAAGATGAGCCTTTTCTAAATATAGGTGTCTATGTTGTCTGGGGGGGGGGGGGAAAGCTCTCTCAAAAATCTACTCAAAATGCACTTGTTGCACCTAAAAAAGCCCCACCAAGGGTTCTCCCTATTCAAACTGTAACCTAAGCCTGCAAACGCTATTATGAAAAAAATATGTTAAAAATGTCATCTGAGGAAAGACAATATGCATCCTGAAAGCTATTATACACAGCCTAGAACTAATCGTAAGGGGGGAGAGAGTATTTGCCACGTTTAAATACATTCCTATTTATTTATATTCTCCAGGAGTATTTTTTTGTTTTAGCAGTCGCTCAGTGGGGGTTTCAGTCTTTGCTTTTGTGCTGCTTTCCCCCCTGGTTTATTGTTTTAACTAGATTTCTCCCCTTTACGCCTTCCTGTCCTGCAGGGGTGCTTCCCTTCCCGGTCTCAGCAGGTGGGCATAAAGTAGTGGCGGAGCCGTCCCCCCGCTTTCTGCCATGGAGCAGGCAGCAGAGGACCAGGGGAAAGGATCTGCCTAATTTTACTTTGTTCTTATGTTGGGAGTAAGGGAGTAGACCTACCTGCTGCTTCCTCTCTCCCCATCTTGCTGTTCATTGGCTGGACTGGAAGGGGGAAGGGAGAGTGAGCAGAGAGGTTCACACGTTACCTCGACAGTGAAGCACCGGGCTAGTCTGGTTTTTCAAGGAGCTGATTCCCACACACACAGGCCGGCTGCTATACACTGCAGCATGCTTAGCCCAAATGGGGGAAGGCTGCCCAAGGCACGGCAGCCCAAAGACCGGGGCCCCTTCTGCCGGCTGTGCGGCAAGCCCCATAGCAGGGCTTTGAGCGGTGGCTGCTGCCGCACGTGGTGCATCACGGCCGGGGGGCGGGATTTTGGCGAGGCCGGGGCAGCCAAAAACAGACAGTAAGCTGAACCTCCCGCCTTTTCCTGAGGGAAACGGGCAACTGACCCATGGATGGAAGGGGAAAGCAAGCGAGCTAAGCTGCTTGCGCACACGGGGCACAGCGAGCAGAAGACCCAGAAGCGAGGGGCACCCTGGGAGGTGGGAGGACTAGCAGAAAAACACGAGCCTCTGCTGACTCGTTTACCAAACTTTGCGACCCCGAGTGGGGTTACACCAGCTGCAGAAGAGGCTGTGATCTCCATTGAGCTTTCATTTACTTATCGTTCCTTTGCTGCTGGGGCCACTTACTTATATTTGAGTCTCGCTTGGGCCACATGGGCAAACGGACAGAGACCCTCTCTCTAGATCAGCCCTGCTTCCTCCTTCGCAGAGGTAACAAACCCTTCCTCGATTTCATTTTAACGTGCTCTGCTCATGTGGACAAAAGTGAGGCAAACAAGTGAGGGAGTTACTGCCTTGGAGTAACTGCTGGTTGAACAAGCCCTTCATTAGAGTGATCTATACCCGTGCTCGAGTCTTACTTCCTAACCCACCCACCCCCTTCCTATACCCTGAACATAAACATTCTGCTTCCTCCCTCACACCCTTCAAATCTCTCCCCAAAACCTTCCTCTTCCATCAGGATTTACCATCCTGTCATTCAGGGTCCTCCCGCACCATCATAATTAAATTAAGCACTTGCACCTGTATGACTTTTCACTTCATTACTGTATCCCCATCTCCCTATGTGTCCCTCCCCATGTCCATTTCAGATTGTAAGCTCCTCAAGGCAGGGACCTCTCTCTAACCACCACTGTTCTGCACCAGGCACATGGCTGGTGCTATATAAATAATGTACTTAGTCTCTGAGTAGATAGAATCTATCAATTAGAATCATTATTACAACTGTATCTGTAAGGGCTGACACAAGAAATACTGATTTCATGAATGGCAACTTAGCCCCCATTTTGTCTTTAACAGCTGAAGAATTGCATCCGTACTTGTACCAATTGTGCTATCCTACCCATAATAATATTTGCTCACCCCTTGTTCCTCCTGCCAAGTAAACAGAGGGGTCTATTTATGTATGTAGAGGGGGGGAAATAAAGCTCAGGAGCTCCACAAAAGAAATTTATTCAGTGGTCATGTTCCAGTGTATAGTATCTCATTGTTCAGTTGTACTGAAATGTGCCATAAGAAATACTTTAAGAAATGTACAACAGGTCACCAAAAATCTGGAATTCAGCTTGGATTGCATATAGTAAAAGGAAACATTTCACAAACTCCTTTTCAATAAAATTTGAAAATATCAACTAATAAAACAACCAAAAAAAGCATCATTTGATTTTTTTAAAAATGTCACTGTGGACTATTTACAGTCAACCCCCTGTAACAAAAGCCTAATCTCAGTATGCGTGTGAATCTCCATTCATGTCTGCTCTGCCACTCCGCCGCACAGGACAGCTGACTCAGATTAGCTTTGCACGACTGTGAGGTCAACGCTCTAGTGAGCGGGAAACCCACAGACTTGCTTTTATGGGGTATCGCCCAGACATCTCCTTCCCTGAAAATGTTGAGCTAAATTTGTTTTTTAACTCTAGGATAAGACCAAAGCACCAAATTCTGCCCTCCGCTAAACCGGTGCGAGTCTATTATTCGCAGGAGCCGCCCATGGCAAGTAGGGATGCCGTTAGGGATGGGCGTCACGTATTTGGATTAGTCCATAGCTGCTCATAACATGGGCAGTTATGGATTAATCCGTATTAATCCGTGCCAAACTGCAACAGGTGTGTTATGGTTCGGCTTAAAAATCTGTAAGTCCATGCAAGCACGAAATGGCTGCTGGACCGTTCTGCACATGCGTGGCCTTTGAAAAGGGCAGCCAGTCTGCACATGCTCAGTGACTGCTTTGCACATGCACAGAACTGCCCTTTTCCAAAATGGCAGCGATGCTGCAACCGCCATTTTGGAAAAGGCGGTGCATGCGCAGAATGGTCCAGTGGCCTTTTGGTGCATGTACAGTTATTTTTATTTATTTATTTATTATTGATTTAAATACAGATCTATAATACTGATCCATGCTTAAATCCAGAATTAAAGAGCTGAATCCGTAATATGGCTCCGGATCACAATTCCCTCTGGACACTCACCCCTAGTTGCCATCTTCTTGGCTGCTTTGACCCAGAAAGGGATGGAGCCATGCCAAAAGGAGGCGAGGCAAAGAGACTGCCCATTTCTGATGTGGCATCGCCCCCTTCCAAGCATTGTGCTGTCACAATGCTCTGCAGGGGGAGGGGCAAAAGGAGTCGACACCCCTTTCCGGTGTAGTCACATCCCCTTTGGAGCAGCATAATGTCATGACACTCCAGGGGGGAGGGGGCAGTCAGAAAGGGGGCACGTGAACCTCTCCAACCCCACCCTCTGCTCCCTGAAAAAAAAATGGTAGCAGCAGCACCCTGGATAGCCAGGGAAATAGGGGCCTCAGCCCCAGCCCAAAAATGCAGCAGTAAAGCTTGTGGACTCGGGGTCATTCCTGGAGGGGAGGGAAGACCCTAATTACAAAGGAGAGCAGATTTTGCCCCCAAGGTGAATAACTGAAGCTTTATTTCCCATATTTAAAAGTCCCCCATTTTCGGTCACTGCCCTCCTGCCATTCTTTGTTGGGTCAACTACCTGCAAGGGGAGGAAAGAACTCTTTGGGCTTTCCTCCACCTGGAACTATGTCATTGCTACCCTGAAGTTTTAGGGAGGAAATGCACTACTGGGCAGGGGGCCGGACCAAAGTTTCCACGCTCTTCAAATGCACCCCCCCAAACTCACGACCAGGGCTGGCTCTCTGCAGCAATGGGGTGCTAGCACCACTGGGGTCTGCAGTGGGTCAGTCTCTGGGGCAAGGAGCCACACGCACCATCCATCCCAGCCTACCACTGCCTCTAGGATCTTACCATAGCCTCAAGGGGGCCCTTGGTTTGAGTATTGCAGGAGGCAGAGATGGCTGTCAGTAGCCCCTGGGCCAGGGGCTCTGCTCTGTGGGTGACGGGGACCCCTAGTGATTGCTTTGTTGGCTCTGGCCGCAGAGGAGATCACACAGGTGCTCTCCTGCCCCCGTTGGCTTCAATGGTGTCAGACTAGGTTGCGTTATTGCAGAACAGGGCCATGGAGCTTAACAGGATTTAGACAGCGCCCAATCTTTGGGTTGGACGCCTGTAAAGGAGTTCATTTCACCCATGCAACACGACCTTCCAGCGGCTGCACAGACACAGCGTTCATTGTCCCGTTCAATGAAGCCTGCGCTGACATGGTGGCTTGAGGATCAGACTGGTTTCGGGCAAGCAGCCAACGAACATCGACACCCAACCAAATCGGCGCATCTTACACTGGGGCCCTGCAGGAGCCAACCTTGCCTCAAGGGGCTCCGTGTCAGGGAGGCTTGGCTAAAAAACCAGATTTTTGAATATGTTACGCTAGGGCTGCGTTCCCATCGGCGGTGGCGGCAGAGGGAGGGGCCAGGGAAGACGCGGCAGCGCGGAGGAGCTGGCTGACAGGAAAAGAGCCGGCGCGAACGGGGATCTGCCGCGGCTTCTCTCACGCACGTCCGGGTGCAAAATCCTGCCCTGACATGTGCGCGAGAAACCGTGGCAGATCCCTGTTTGCATTGGCTCTTTTCCTGTCAGCCGGCTTCTCCGCGCTGCCGCGTCTTCCCTGACCCCTCCCTCTGCCGCCGCCACCAATGGGAATGCAGCCTAACTTATGGAAGCACTAAACTAGGACAACACAGTCAACCCTACGCTTGACCCCCACTTGAAAGGATCACGGTTCACATTTGCAAACTGTGCCCACGGCTCCCTGGCCAAGTAAGACAGAGGGTAAAAAACAGAGGAGACAGTGGAGCGCTGGGGCCTGCTCTGGCCTGGACCCCCACCTGCATGTATGTTGGCGGCTAGCCCGGCCTCTGAAATTGGGAAACCCCCGAAGTCACAGCCCAGGCGAAGGCCCGTTCAGCCAGGCTAAAGCGGAGCACAGCGAGCTATCACGTTTGTTTCGGCCCACCACGATCCAGCTCAGATCAGGGCCTGCCTTGGCCAGCTGCCCTAGTCGTCATGGCCACCCATCATGGCAGGGGATGGGGTGCTGGAAGCACCATGGGCATGTATGTTCAGTACTGGGACGTGTCCCGGAATGTGTCTGCTGTGGTCGAATCACGTGTGTTTTTAACCATAATTTGACCCTCCCTCCCCCCATCTCCCCCAACTAGGGTTGCCACCTCTCCAACTTTTGGCCAGAGTCTCCAGGCTCTGGAGAAGCCCTGATTTCTTCCAGTTAGCCTGGGGTGCCCATGACTAACCCAGAGAACTGGGGCAAGAGGGGGTGACCACGTCAGAAAGAAGACAAGCCACAGGGTCTTACACCTACCTCCTTCCTGATCTGGCACTGGCCGTACGGAGCACCACCGACTGTGTTCCAACGCTCCGCATGTGCAGGTTACATAAGAAAGGGGGGTGACGCAGCCCCCTTTGCCCCACCCACTTTGATGTGGCCGCCATCCCCACTCTGGAGGAGGTGACAACCCACAACTGGGATGCGTTTTGCATCTTTATCTCGGTGCACGTGGACAACCGCAGCGGCACAGCAAGGTGGCTCTGGCTGGAGATTCCTGGAAGTTTCTAGTCCAATTATGCCACCGCCTCCCCACCAGACCAGGGTTCACCTTCCCAAACCGTGGGACATGCCTCTCCTTAGAAAAAGCCAGCATGCTTGCTCTCCCATCTCCCACTGGCTCCAGCCGTTACTAGCCTTCTTCCTCATTCTCACATCAAGCGACCTGGATAATATATTATACAGCCGTAGCATGAGTAAGATGCCATCTGGTGGTATGAAAACAGGAGTGGGAGCCAGGAGCTCTTGAGTTTTTTCTACTATCTATAAAATGGGAATAAGATTACCTCCCTAACGGTGATGTTATGAGGGCAAATTGTCTAATATCTTAAAAGCCCTGTAGCTTTGATGCTGGTGGACAGCCTCCACTGCATACTAACCAGTAGGACTTTCTCTTAGAATACATTATTGGTTCATATAGATCCTGGATTCCCCCTTCCCAACCCCATGACCCCCCCCCCCCTCCCCATCAGAGCCCTTTGGCAATGCCTCAGTGACTGTACATTGAAAATTAACTCATCAAAAAAGTGTCATGAGGTCATGGATTAAATCACGTGACGTGGGTGGGCGGGCGGGTTACACCTGGTCCGTCTGATACTCGGATGCTTCAGACAGGCTCTCGGAAAAGCTCAGGAAGTTTTCCTGGTACTCTGAGCAGATGATCTCAAATCGGTAGTGTCTGAACTCCACGGCAAAGGTGCCAAAGTAGCAAAGGAAGCACATCACCAAGCCCCACTGGATCCGTGCTGCGTGCATATGGATCTCCTGGGCCACCAGGATGAAATCTGGAGCAGCTGTCAAGGAGTATACACAAGCATGAGCTTGGAAGAAGAGCATGAACAGCAGGTTGGTGGGCCTGCCTTCCCTTCTCTGCTCCCTCCCTCCCAACCGTCAGATTCCTCCTAAAAATCTACCTCTTCCATCAGGCTCTCTCTTTCTCCTCACCCTCCTAGATTCCTCGTTTATCACTGTCCATCCTCATGATCTCCCCCATCACCTTTTTTACGGCATTTTGGAAAATGCAGTGAACTCACGTCCCTGCCTGTAGCTAAGCCAAACACATACACCTGAAACTTCTCAGCTTCATGAATGTATCCCCGTCTCTCCCTATACACCTCTCCCTTTGTCTAGTCTAGATTGTAAACCTGTTGGGGCAGAGACCTGTCTCTTATCACATAGGTTCAACACCAGGCACGTTGCTGGTGCTATATAACAACAACAGAAGACACAGAATGATCGAAGCCACTGGATGGGGGCAGAGCAACTGTACAATTCAATTTAAATGAGGACCATCAATGGTTCAGGCCCTTGTTATCTTGGAAGGAGATAACTCAGTCCTAGTACATTGATGAGAGCATTGTTCCTGTAACACTTGGCATGTTAGTACAGGAGCTTCATCAGCGCCAAAAAGGGAGCCTTTGAAAGTGACGCACTTGATTTACTGCAACAGCAGCTTGTTCCTACACCTCTCAAAAGGAGAGCACAGCACCTTCAAAACACCTCTTTGCCAGACTCAACTTGCTGCAGCTATTCGGGAAGAATCTTACCTCAGGCACCTTCAGAGAATGGAAGGCGCTGGAGGAGATGCAAACGGGGGGCAGAGTGAGCAGATCATTGGTGTTACAAAAGCAAAGCAACGGAATACTGTCCTGGAAAGAACTTAGAAGCTGGAAGTCAGGGAGAGATCTCACGATCTCCAACATCAAGATAGTTCAGGGGTGGCCAAGAAGTAGCTCACGATCCACTGGTGGCTCACTAAGATAGTCGCCAGTAGATCATGGTGTGGGGAGCACGACCAACCCCTCAGGGGTCGCCTCTGGGAAGGGGAGCGGGACCAGAGTCCCAGGGAGTGTTTCTGGGGAGGAGACAGGCTAGGAGAATGTCTCCACTGGGGCAGGGAAGGCTCCCTCTAAAGGAAAGGGCTCCTCTCCACTCCTGTGACTAGTATAGTTGCCATATATGCAAATTGTTATAGGGAACTTATCAGAAATACAGGTTGCAGGGCTGCATTGGAGCCAATGCAGCCCTGCAATCTGTATTTCTGATAAGTGCCCTCTAAATATTTGCATATATGGCAACCCTTGGCCAGTTGCTAATGTCTCCTACAGCTGGGAACCAGGGGGAGGGGTCCCAGCCTGGGGCACTGGAGCTGGCAGGAGCGGTCTTGGTAGATGACCTGAGGCTGACACCGGGACGCCATTTTGGGAGCCAACACTCGGCCGTTCCCCTACAGGAGGGAGGGGGAAGTAGAGGAGGGGAGACATCATCTTGGCGGGTGGACCCTGCACGGGACTGAGGAGAGCTCCCAGCGTAAAGGCCTGAGCGCTGGATTGCTTTGAGGCCCTGCATAGCCTGCCAAAGGGGAGTGAGGAAGATTCTCCACATTATCACCACACCTGCCTGGGGGGCGGTTGAGCCTGTGCTGGACTGCCGGTTTGGAGGCCTGCCCTTCTTCCCTCCTGACTGACTGCTTGCCGGTATCCCAGTGTCTGAACTGTAGAGAAGGATCTGACCTAACTGTGGTAGCGTGAGCAGCGGGCCCTAGGCCTCTCGGCAGCACAACTGGAGAAGGTTCTTCTAAGCCAGCCCGCCAGCCAGCACAAGCAAGGTGGACCTAGGCCGGGTGGCTACCTATGCAAATTGTAAGGAACACTTATGAAAAATACGTTTGCAGGACAAAACCCATGTATTTTACATAAGTGTTCCTTAAATACGTGCCTAGGTAGCCGCCCTTGGCAGACTGCAAGTCCACCAGAGAGTGGGTTTGGGGCTGCGCAACCAGTGCCGCTAGCAACTAAGCGTGGAAATCTTCTTTTCATTGTTCTAATGGCAATATATTTGCATGTCTAATTTGGCTTATTGGCATATGGTGATTTGCTTATGATGGCTGATGGTAACTGCAGCAGATCATTTTTGTGCACTGAATCCTCATTTTATTCTTTCCCCTTCCATTAATATAGCTGTGCTCTGAGGTAACACCTGCTGCCATTTTTACAGGCTGCATCACGGCTGTTCCCTCCTCTCACTAAGACAATGGTCTGTGTTTCTCCCATTAGTGTCATAAAGGGAGTTTTATTTAAGCCGCAGCCGGTAATTTTTGGCCCTGCAGGGTTGGTTTATTGTCCTGGGAGGTTGGAGAGGCCCTTCAAGGGAAGGATGCATCTCGAGTGAAGACACGGCGCTAAAAGGCACCTCTTACTAGGTAGGCAGAGGGCAGGAAAAGCAGGAGACGACACCACCTTCTCGAACTCAGGACGACACCACCCACCCACCCCATAACATCAGGGCCACGCCCAGTGCTCCTTCAGGTGGACACTTGAGACAGACACCTTAGCTAGTAAGGTGGGGGTTACATGAGTATATACAAACAGGGCTATCAGTTCCTTCAAGGGTTAGCGACAGCTCCCCTGTTCAAGGCCAAGTAACTACCCAGCAGAGAAGAGTCAGCTGTGGCCCATATGCAGCATAAAAAGCAGGAGCAGGGAGAACGCTGGACCCGAGTCTGGCCCTTTTTACACGGACGGAGGTGGGTTGGTGGGATGACTGTTTAGCTGCGGTGGGTGGAGGTAGGTATGTGTCCATTTACACGGACATACCTCCACCTATCTCCATCCACAGAGCCTCCTCTGGTTTCCCAGAGGACTCTGTTGGTGGAGGTGGGTGTTGTGTGGGAGAGCGCACCCCCCACCCATCCCGCTCGGTGTTCACACGGGCGAACAATGAGGGGGCACCCATCCCCCCAGCCACCGCCGGCCATATATACAGACGCCCCCCCCCGGTACACCCACCCGAACACCAAGCCGGGGGGGGGGGGGGGGGGCAGTCTGTGTAAAAACGGCCTAGGACAGTAGGAACAAATCCAAGGTTCTAGGAGCCTGACATTTATTTTATTACAATATTTTTACCCTACCGCTCCAACGTATAGTAGCTTGAAGTGGCTTACAAGTATAAAATATGTTTAAAACATACAAAACTATAAAAACCAATAAATAATCACTAAATCATCAAAATATCAAAGGGGGTGCCACAGAATCAAAACAAAATCCCCTCCCATCCCATCACCCTCGCCAAAGGCCTGGTGGAACAGCCAAGTCTTACAATAATGATGGAAAGAGGCGAGGTCCGGGGCCACCCAGGCCTCTGCCGGAAGGCAATTCCACAGCCTAGGTACAGTCACTGAGAACGCCCTCTCCACAGTCGCCCCCTGGGCAACCCGGGGGACATCAAGAACGGCGCTCCCGGCGGACCACAGGGGCTGATCCGGAATACAGGGGGTGAGGTGGTCTCGCAGATTGGTGGGGTCCAGGCCGTCAAGGGCTTTATAGGTAAGAGCCAACACCCTGAATTGGGCCCGGAAGACTATAGGCAGCCAGTGCAGAGCATGAAGCACTGGTGTAATGTGCTCACGGCGGCTCATCCCCATAAGAAAGCAGGCCGCTGCATTTTGCACCAGCTGCAGTCACCATGGGTGGCACCTCGTAGAGCGCCTTGCAATAGTCTAGTCTCGAGGTAACGGATGATGGTGGCCAGGTCAGAGTCAGAGTCATACGGCCAAAGCTGACGCACCAGGTGTAATTGGCGAAATGCACCTCTTGCCACAGCCCCCACCTGAACATCCATGCAGAGCTGCGGGTCCCAAACTCCAAACCTGGGAAACCAACGGGGGACGAACCCAGTCAATAAGGAGGGACACCACACCCACCGCTTTACCCACCAGCAACACCTCTGTCTTGTCAGGATTCATCTTCAGTTGGTTCGCCCTCATCCAGTCCCCCACAGCCGCCAGACACCAGGTAAGCACCGAGACTGCTGGGTGTGGGTCGGATGAAACAGAGAGGCGGAGCCGGGAGTTGTCAGCATACTGATGACACCGCACCCCATAGCGCTTCACGGTCTCACCCAATGGCTGCATACACATGTTGAACAGGAGAGGGGACAAATAGAACCTTGCAGGACTCCACATGTGAGGTCCCGGGGAATTGACGAGCAGTCCCTGAGCATCACTCGCTGAGTTCTCCCAGCCAGAAAAGAGCGGAACTATTCAAGAACGATCCCGCCCACCCTGGCCTGGTCCCGCAAGCGGGCCACCAACATCTCATGGGCAACGGTATCAAATGCAGCCGACAGATCTAACAAAACCAGCAGGGTCGATTGACCCTGGTCCAATTCCCGGCACAGGTCATCGACCAAAGTCACAAGCACAGTCCCAGTGCCAGAACCCGGACAAAAACCGGACTGTGAAGAATCCAGAAAACCAATGCGGTCTAGATGCCCCTGCAGCTGCCGAGCCACCACTCGTTCAATAACCTTCCCTAAAAAGGGAAGGTTAGAGACGGGCCGATAACTGGCGAGGGAGTCAACGTCAAGCAATGGTTTTTTGAGCAGGGGCCGGACCACCACCTCCTTCAGGCAGCTTGGCACCCTGCCCTCCTGAAGGGAGGCGTTGACCACACCCGCCAGCAAAGGCCCCACATCTGTGGCAGGAGGGGCAGGGTAACTAATTTTAAAAATAAAATAAAATAAAATAAATCTCCCTGCAGCGCTGGCCTTAACCAGCCAGGATGGCCATGGGTCAAGTTCACAAAAGGTGGCTCTAACAGCTCCCAGGACATCCCCTGCCTTGGTGGCCGACACCCACTGAAACTGATCCCAGAAAACCAGACAAGGCGGGGCTTCCACAACCTCTGGTTCTCCTAATGCCAAAAACGCAGAGTTGAAATCATGGTGAATCCGAGCGATTTTATCGGCGAAATACTTAACAAACATGTCACAACTGATATTCAGCTGAGAATTACTGTCTGGGGAAATCTCGGGCTACCTGGAGCCTTGGGCTTGAGAGAACTGCTCTGTAGAAAATCATAAAATCGACATAGGTTTGAAAAGGGTCTCAACTAGTGTAACCACCTGCAACTGGGTGACAATACTGGGCCAGTCACAATATTCTCTCAGCCTAACCTACCTCACAGGGTTGTTGTGAGGATTAAAAATTGTATAAAATTGTTGTATGTAAAGCGCTATGAGTGCCATGGCAGGGGGCGCTATATAAAAATAAAGTTTATTATTATTATTATCTTTTGCCTCCAGCATCACAGACAGATGCTAGTTCAGCCAGGTTTTGAAAACATCCAAATAACGGAAGACGATGCCACAGTCTCTGTGGGCAAGAGATTCCATTGCCCAGCAGTCTGTGTATGATAAAAGCACCTGACATTGCACTAAACAAGTCTTGTGGGGTGAGGGAAACTGAGGCTTTGGAGGTTGGAGAGGGGAGAACTGCTGCCAACATTATGATTTCTAGCAAAGAAAGTTCTTTTTAAAGTTGTGGGAACAATACGTGGAGGGAATGAAGAGAATTCACAAATTCATATGAAAACAAACCTAACTCAGACAGTGGAGGTTTGCTTTGGATCTGGTTCCTGCCAGGAATGCTAGGCTTACACAAGGCTATTGTCTCCTGTTATGTCTATTACGATAGGGAGGAGAGATAGAGAACATGGGTTTATGTAAAGTGCCCACTGCAATGGATCTGGATGCTGAATTTAAACTACAACAACTCAATCAGAATTAGGACGCAGGGTCCAGGAACCATTGAACCTCTGCCAGCAAAGAAATGAAATTAAAAACATACTAGCTCAAGGACAGGGAACCGCTTCCCTCCTATGGGCCACTTGAAAATTAGCAAAAGCTGCAGATAGGAATTGGGTCAGATCAGAGAGAGACTGAGGCTGCAGGGGAGAGAGCGGAGGAGAAGACAATACTTCTATCCAGGCTCCCACTTGGGGGATCCCCACCTGCTGCGGCTAATGTCCTGTTTGTAAACACCCTAGGAGAGACAAGGAGGATTTGACCCATTTATTATTCTAGGAAGTTTAGATATTCTCTCTCTGATACTTGGGCCACTACAAACTACCCCTCCTGACTCAGTATTGCAGATGCGCTTCCAAATTTGCTTTGTTATAAAGGGTTTCTAAACTCCCAACAGAAAAACTGAAACTATATTAACAATTCATACAATACTTTCGTTTTAATAGCACACACTCCATGTACTAAATTCTGTAGCCAATATAAAGTTTTAACTTTTACTTCCTCACCTGGCGCCCTACAAATGTGCATCTGTGACCAGCTGAACAGAGCAGCATTCCCCTCCAGTATCCGGGCCGGACCCCTGCGGCTGGGACAGACAGCAAGGGACCGAGAGGCTTGCCTAGGGAGCAATCCCTGGGGACTCTCTGGCTATTTGCTTTTCTTTGGACTGTGCAGACTCAGTGGTGAAAGGCTGAGCTAGAAGGGGCAGTTTTGGAAGCTCAGGATTGATCACAAACCCTGCCCAATCGGTTGTGGCTTGAGGGTGTCTTTGGTCGAAGTTTAATAAACCCTTGCCTTGAGGGCAAGATCTGTATTCAGTGTGTGGTTAATATTCATTGCATATTCCATGGCAATGTCAAAATTCAAGCTGGCCCCGCCGACAACATGGGCCACTTTCAGAATATTTTCCAGGGCCCTTTTAGGTTTCCAATCCTCCCCCCCCCCCCCCGCAGGGGTAGTTAAGGGGTGTGCTTAACTATCCATTCGCAAAGCTGCCAATTTCCCTGCATTTTATTGGCCCACCCCTTGTGTCATGTGGGGTCATCAAGGAAGACAGGAAACAGGCAGGATTTGACCTGTGGGCTTGTGCCACTCAGTGTTGTGTAATGGAACCCTTATTCTTGGTCCTGCCGCAAAGTGTTCCTGCATGAGGGGTCCCAGGCAAGCCACAATCTGTCTGCGCTTCCCGTGCCTTATCATCAAATGGGGGGGGGGGGCTTACCTCCTGGGGTGCCGCTAGGATCGTCTGTTTCGTGTTTATAAAGTAGATGCCTGGGAAGCAGGGAATGGAAGGGGCTAAGTATTTTTATATTATACAGTTCTGCCAAACTCCCTGCTTCCCTGAACTTCCATCGCGAGAGACAAAAGGATACAGAGGACCACACAGAGGGTGATTGTGGCTGACAAGACCACCCGTGGGATCCCGGCTTTTCTTCCTTCGTTCTTTAGGTTTATTTTGAGAGTCAGTGCAGACTGAATCCAGCAGGCCAGGGTGCCAAAGCCAAACGTCAGAGAGGTCCCGACATTATGGATTTCTTCGTCGTTCGAAAGCTACGGAGAAAACAGAAAGGTGGGGGGTTTGCTCGATAGATCCAGAATGAAACAGTCACAGAATTCTTCACGATGATTAGGGAGAAAAAATGTATGCTGCAGAGTAATCTGTGCCACCTTCTTCCATAGCGAACGGCAAAAAAGGAAGCAGCGTAACTAGGGCGCCCAGAAAGCATGGCTGTTTGCAGCCTGGTTTTGCCTCAGTCAGATTCTCCTCCCAAACCACAGAGAAATGGGAAAATGTGATTTCCAGCTTTCTGGAAAGGGCCATGGGAAAAAAAAACCAAGATGCTTCCCTCCCCCACAAGAGAATCCTTCTCAATTTTTACATGGATCTCCATGCCTGCTGGGACTAGGGCGGCCACCTGTGCACATTTTTAAGCAACACTTATGAAAAATACATGTTGCAGGGCCCGCATTGGGCACCAGTGCAGGCCCACCCTGCAACATGTATTTTTCGTAAGTGCTCCTTAACATTTGCATAGGTGGCCACCTTAGCTGGGACAATTCTCCAAGGGAGATTTTGGGCATGTTCAGCAGGGGAAGACAGCCCCCCACAGCAGGGGGTTGCGAGAAGAGGGTTTGCAGTGCAAGCAAACCTGCCCTCATTAACCACCCCCACGAGGGAAGCCAGCACAGGCTGCATTCTGTGTTGGTTTCCGCAGTGCCAGGTCTGAGCCCATCTAACATTCCTCCTGCAGGGCTGCTGCGTGGGGACTGGAGGGGGCAGAGAAACCCCTTTCATCAAATACCCCAGAAGCCCCCTCAGGCTGCACTCCGCATCAGCGTCTCCCTCAGGGCGTGAGCACTTAGGCAGAGCTGTACTGCAGAGGGATGACACACACACAAACTACACCACCACCTAGTGCAGACGTAACAGCAGACACAAACAATATGGCTCCTAAGCCCCGAAAATCAAGTCCTGCAGATCCGACTGGACCTGTCAGGCTCCGCTGAGTTTGGGAGCCCTCCCAGCCCAAGCCCCTCCTCAGACGCCGGCTGCGTTCCCTGTAAGAGGGAGGCCCCGCCCACCCACAGAGTACCATGATGTCACAGTGCTCCATGGGGGCAGGGCTATGTCAGAAAAGGGGCGGGGTTAAGGCATTCCCCTGACACGGGGGCACCATGACATCACAGCAGTCCATGTGGGGTGGGGCCAATTCTGTTACATCAGACCTAGGTTCAGAAGAACCCAGCCGCATCCGGACTTGGTCAGTTCTGACACAACTGGGTTCAGGTCTGATTTTTCAGCCCAAGCAGGACACTCTGTGCCAAGTAATAATAATACATTTTATGTTTATAGCATCTGCTCTGCCAAATGGCACTCAGAGCATTGTACAATCAGAAAATACAAGAATAAAACAATATAAACCATAGTCCATTTAAAACAGTTTATGAGGGAAGGTAACAAGGGAGGACAAAATACAATGAGGGGAAGCCAGCAGTAAATCCTAAAAGCCCCCAGAAAACAAGTTTTCAAGTGTTTGCAAAGGTGAGGAGGAAGGAACAGAAATGAATATCTGAAGGGAGGGAGTTCCACACTGAACGGCCCGCCACAGCAAAGGCCCGATCACCTGAATCTGAAACATGGCTATTATTTATTTGGCCCCTTTCCAGTTCCTGCATCCGGCCTCTTAAGCCAGTCCCTCCCTTCCCTCAAGTACAGAGAGAGAGTTACCGACTTAAGGCACGATCGATCCCTAAACAGCAGGTGGTTTCTGAGCACAGATAACCATAAGGGTAAGGCTTCAGGAGCAGGTCTCGAATATAGCCAGGGCCTGTACTTTTCAGGTCCCTGAAAACCAGCAGCAGAAACTTAAATTCACTCTTTTCATGAATCTACTCCATGCAGGTGGAGCTCCACTGAGTTCTATACAGGCAGCACAGAGGCCGGCCTGTTGGGTTGGGGTCATAATTTTAATTTTTGAATACAACATGGAGGATGAGTGCCTTAACTTACATTAAGGCACTCATCCTCCATGTTGTATTCAAAAATTAAAATTATGACCCCAACCCAACAGGCCGGCCTCTGTGCTGCCACCAACAGTAGCACACGCCTGTCACTGATGGACTTTGACAAAGTTAACTCTGTTAGTGGTGATTTTCGAAACCAGCAAGGACACAGGGCTGCACGGTTCCTATTGAAATGAACGAGCTCAGCATGTCCAAATCCTCTAGGCCAGCAATTCTCCACGACATCAAAACTAAATCACTGATGCCTATTCCCTGAGCCTGGAAAGTTCTTCCCTAACCTCTGCCACCATCCAGGTTTATAAAGCATCCCATCACCACAGCATAAGGTCAGGGATGGGGAACCTTTTCCCTTCCACAGGCCACTGCGAAAAGCGGTAAAAGCTCTATATGGGCTCGGAGTTGAGGCCAGGGGGCCTTAGAGGGGTGCTTCAGATGGGGCAGATGTGGATCATGCCTCCATGTTACAGATTCATCCCCAAGTTGAGTGCATGTCCTCGTTCGCTCCCTTCCCTGCTCTCTCTCTCTCTGTACTTGAGGGAAGGGACTGGCTTAAGAGGCCAGATGCAGGAACTGGAAAGGGGCCAAATAAATAATAGCCATGTTTCAGATTTGGCTCACAGACTGAGGTTCCCCAACCCATGGTGTAACCCCAAGAGGAGACTTTGGCCATTTTTATATGAGTGCTGCCTGCTCGCGCCTGTCATCGTGAGGCATGTAAAAGTGCTGAGGGCAGAATTTAGACACATGTAGACGCGCCGGGGACGCGCCGTATTTCCGGTTGCGCATTCTTTAAAAGTGCAAATTAAATACCTCAATATCGAGGTATTTCATTTGCGCTCTTAAAGAATGTGTGACCGGAAATACGACGCATCCACGGCCCGTCTAAACGCTGCCCGCAACACTTTTACATGCCACATGATTACAGGCCCGAGCGGGCGGTTCCCGTACAAAAGCAGCCTTTGCTGCTTTGGCTGCAGCTCCCTGTCCCTTAATATCCCCCGGAAAGGAGAATTTTTCCAGAGAGAGTACTGAACACAGTGTAACCATTACACAGTAAGATGTGAGGCAGCATGCACATCCCTTAGCGGTTGTTTGGCGTGAGACCAAACTGAGGGTGCTGCTAACTAACAAGATGTGGTGGTATCATTATGCCACCTGGAGTGACTTTCTGTAATAGAGATAGCGCGTGGTTGCCGTGTTGGTTCCAAGTGACAGAGAAGGAGACGATGGCCCTTTTCACACAGACACTCTAACACTGATAAAATGGGTGTTACCTTTTATTATACATGTTGCAGGGCTGCAGGTGTGCTCGATGGGTGCCCTGCAACATGTATAATACAATGTAACACCCATTTTATCAGTGTTAGAGTGTCTGTGTGAAAAGGGCTAAAGTGGTTTGAAGGATATCTTTGGTCCAATAAAAGGTATCATTAGAACCACTTTGTCTCCTTATTGTAATAAGAGAATATTCGTTTCAAAAGGAAAAAAGCATTCAGTAGGAGGGTAAAAAAAAAAAAGATACCGGAGACACCCCAATGGGTTTGATCCAATGCTATTTCTCCTGCCTGCTCAGCAGTTACTGAATCATAGCTTGCATAAAGCGATGGACTTGACAGCGATGAGGAACCTTTTCCCTCCCAGAGGCCACTTTGACAATTAGTACAAACTCCACAGGGGCAGGCGGGCGGGGGAGTTTAAGGAGAGTGCTCAGGAAAAGGAAGGTCCAGATCATGGATCAGTGCCATGGATCTGTCCCCTCTCCTTGTGTGCATGGTCTCATCTCTGCTCCCGTACTCTGAGCAAATCAATGGCAAGGTATTTAATTCATGGCTTTGAAAGAACGCGCGACCGGCTTAACGCGTGAAATGCCATGTCAAAGGCCGCTTTTAGATGAGCGGGTCGCCCTCGCGCGATGTTTCAGAATCACGCAACGCAGGATTACGGGACAGCGGTTGGGGATCATGCGCATGGGAGGCGGTAGCGTATAGGGATGGGCGAATGCGGTTCGGGTGTTCAGAGTTCGGACCAAACATCGGTCTGCTCTGACATCCGACCCGAACGTTCGAACCGAACTCTCGAATGACCGAACAGTTCGGTCGTGTTCGGAGGCAGGAAAAACATCTTTCCAGGGCCGAAAAAGTAAGTTTCAGTTCGGTTTTGCTATTTTTGAATGTTCGGCCAAACCGAACTCGGCTAAACCGAACCATCGAACCCGAATTCAGGTTTAGAACCCAACGACCAAACATCCGAACCGCGTTCTGTTCGCCCATCCCTAGTAGCGCATGATTTGCCAACCGCGAATTAAATACTTCGCAATCGGGGTATTTAATTCACGGTCAGCAAATCATGTGCTACCGCCTCCCAGGCGCATGATCCCCGACCGCCGTCACGTGGAATCCCGCATCACGGGATTTTGAAACATTGCGCGACGGCGACCTGCTCATCTAAAAGCGGTCTCAATCCCACACGCAGCATATTTACATGCAGCGTGATTTTATGCAGCGTTTTTGCCCCGCAGTCTTAGCCTTTCAGTGCTTGGGGATAGGAACTGGATCCAGGGGCCAGATCCAGGAATGAGAAAGGGGCCAAATGAAAACTAGCTTAAGTTCCCCACCCCTGCATTCGGAGTTCCTTTTCCCCTGGAGTCAGCTTATACACCAACACAGCAGCTCTAGTACCAGCTTGCAAGGTATCAGGAATGCCAGCTGGTTTGCAACAACACACCACAAACAGAACAGACAGAACTGCAAGAATCAGTCACAGCCAGCTACGGCTGCTTAGTTAAGAGGCCCTCTTGTGGCCAACACAGGGATAGGCAAGAGAAACTTTAGACCCAGGAAGCAAAGATCAGTACCGACAGACTTGCCAGTGGGTAGCGCAGTAATCATAAGGCTGGCCTCACTCCAACCTAGGGTTCCCACCTTTTGCAGTTTGACCCCGAATCTCCCATTGGGCCTATGGAAGTCTCAGGGTCAAACTGCAAAAGGTGGCAACCCTACTCCAATCTGATCCCCACACCCCACGTCTAATACCTGTCTAACCCACTGTCAACAAAGGGCAGATTTCAAGCCTAGGTTATAGCACCAAGTGATGGGAAAGTGCCTCAAGACTTGGGAACAAAAAGGAGGAGGACTAGAGTTCTGCATACTGGACCAAGCCCGGCAGGACTCAAGGGTTCAGGAGCAGCCAGGCTCAGGACAGGTCAGACTCTCCTGGGGCAAGAGGCCTCACCCCATAGAGCAGCACATTATTGTCACATCAGGAAAATGGCAGAACGGTTTAGCCACAGCCCTTTCCTGACAGGCCCCCTGCCCCCACGCCACAGCCAGCTGTGGGGATGAGGCGCCCTCCCAGTTACATTAAGTCCAGGAGCGCCTGGCTGCATTATATTAGTGGCATCGGATGTTACCTCTTTATATACGAGTATACCGCAAAAGGATGCATTGTAGGCTATTAGACTTGTTTTAGACGATAGAGTGGATAACATTAGTCCTCCTGCGCATTTCATTATGAAATTAGCGGAGATTGATTTTTGCAAGAACTGTTTTGAATTTGATCCAAAAAAAATCTGGCAAGTAGCCGTGGGGTCAGCAGTAGAAAATGTGTATATGGGGGATTATGAGGAGTCTTTTGTGTTTGACGTTTCCAATCTATTTTTTGACTATGAGCTGGAGATTTAATCGGTAATATTTTTCTGCCTATGGTCAGGGGATATGGCATCTTTAATTGGATCAATTCTAGGAGTGAACATGTTAATTTTGTTTTACAGTTTGACACTAAGGAGATTAGGGTTGGGCCGCCCTAAGTGATGGGTAGTGGGGCCAAGCCATGCCATGGTATTCTCCCAGCTAGGGAGGCTAGACCAGCCTAAATGGAGTATAGTAGAGGCCCCAAAACAAGGAGGGTGTATGGTATGGCTGGTGGTATTTAAGCAAGGTGGATGTAGAAGCCTAGGTTTGCGTTTTGTATTTTTGTCCTTTGGAGAAATGTGGGGGGATATATGTTATATTATATTTTATCATTGGTTATTTTATTATTGAATACATTTATACTTATTATTGTATATATTATTTGTATTTGCTATTGTAAAGTGATGTTGTGATGTAAATTTCCTTATATGTAGTGGCCCTGATTGGTATGGCTAGACAACGTTTGTTCATGCTTGCTGGTCCTTGTTGGTCCTTTAGAGTTTGGTACTGGATTAACCCAATGCCAAAACAAATTGCCATTATTACTATGGCACTCTGCTATAGTTAAGTATTTTGGTTTGTTTGTAAAGCTTATAAGTATTGTGTCGGTTTGTTGTTGATACTGTCAGAGATTGACGTAAAAGTCCTATGGCTATTTTATTTCATGAGTGTATGTCATGTTGTTATGTCTTGTGTTGTTAAATTGGGTTATGGCTTCGCTACACCCAAATAAATTTATTATTAGTAGTACTATTAGTACTAAGGAGATTAACTTTTTGGATATAAAGATTTAAAAATACTTACCTCAGATATGATAGTTCTCATCCTGTGCATGCTAGCAGAAACATACCAGATGGACAATTTTTAAGACTTAGAATTGTACTCTGGAGGAAGATTTCCATGGAGAAGCATATATTTTGAAGAGACATTTTCATTATAAAGGTTATCCACAGAGGGTGATCGAATGGGGATATCATAAGGCAAGTGAGAAATCTAGGTCTGATAATCATAGGAATAAGTCAGACAGATTCATTTGTAGTTTGACCTTCAATGTTGCCAGCTCATGTATCAGAAACAATATCTTGAGACAATGGAGTATACTTGATGTCATGCCTATATTTCAAACACGACCTTTGTTTGTATATACAAAAAAACAAAAATATTAAGGACTACTTGGTTCATGCAAGGGTAAATCAGAATTCTGGACAACCACAAAGTTGTATTAAGGACAGTATGTCTTGCATACTAGGATTAAGGAACATTTCCCCTTTTAAGCAGAGGTGTGTTGTAAACAACCTTGTAAAATGCAGTCAATTGTGAATCCAGGGGATGGAAAGAGGTTTCACTCACCTCGAGGATTTCACTACTTGTGCTGCCTCATATGTGGACAATGTAATTCAATGCCCTTGCAAGAAATTGTATGTGGGGAAAAACAACTAGAAAATTAAAATTAAGGATTGGTGAACATAAAAGCAACATCAAGAATAAGAAAATTAGTGAACCATTGGTGAACCATTTTTTATTAACAGGTCATAAAGCTGTGGATTTCGTGTTTTGGGCTGTAGAAAGTATGGACAGCAGGGTGAGGCCGCTCTTAGACGTGCGTGGCAAACACACTGCATAAAATCACGCTGCATGTAAATATTCCGCATGTGGGATTTAGACAGGACATTTTGTGCGTTAAAGCTGGTTGTGCGGTCTTTTAAAACTGAAAATTAAATCCCTCCCAGCCAGGAAGGAGCGAAACCAGTCAAGGACGCTCCCGCCCACTCCAGCTTGATCCCGCAAGCGAGTCACCAACATCTCATGGTCAATAGTATCAAAAGCAGTCGACAGATCTAACAGAATTAGCAGGGTCGAGCGATTCTGATCTAATTCACGGCGAAGGTTGTCGACCAAGGCCACAAGAGCAGTCTTCGTGCTGTAGCCTGGACAAAAACAGGACCAAAAGGGATCCAGATAACCAGTGCGGCCTAGATGCCCCTGCAGCTGCTGGGCCACCACTCACTCAATAACCTTCCCAAAGGTGTACTGTCAGCTTCAGTACACAAACGGCACCACCATCACTCCAACCGCCGCCCTTCCCGCTTCAGCAACCTCACATCCTCCATAAACCACGGAGGCCTGAAGAGCTTACGCCGAGGGAGCCGTCCGGTCGATGGCCTCCGACAGCCAGGTATTCCATAAAGCCACAAGGTCATCGAGCGGGTGGTTGTCAAGATCAGAGGGTAACTCCCCAGGAACTTTCTGGAACCGCTCAGATTCCATTAATCTCCATGGGTGAACCATTCAAATCGGTTCTACACCCCCACCCCACCCCCACCCCCCAGGGGCAGACATGCGCCAGGAGACATGTTCGCAGGAGGTAATGATCCGTCCATGACACGGTCGTTTTAGTGTTTATATTTATGTTCAATACATGTATATTTATAACAGTCAGGTGTTGTGTTTTTTCAGCAGCCACTTGACGGGGCTTGCTTGGGATGAGGCCCCCTCCCAGTTACATTAAGTCCAGAAAACCCTGGCTGCATCAGGACCATGCTCAGGCTGGTTACAATCATGTCAGGCGCGAGACAGATATTTGAGCCTGTGCAGGGCTCTAAGGTACCTCCCAAAGAAGGACAAGCCCCGCCCCTCAGCAAATAAGCTCCTCCCCTTCATGCACTTATATGCATGAAGGGAAGCCGCCCCGAGCTGTTCTCAGGAGGGGTGAGGTAAAAATCTAGAAAATAAAAAAAATAAAATAAAATATGCACGGCACATGCCTCCCAACACTTCCAAGTGCTTGAAGAGGGACAGATGCTCTCCATCTTCTCATTCCACTTAGGTTTTTTTTGTCATTCCACCCTCTCCCCATTGTCCTCTTAAGGGTCTTTCCTTGGAGGCAACTAGGAAAGAGGTACCGGAGACTTGCATACTGGTCTTTCTGCAGTCTTCCGGAGGACACTGGGATTCAGCACCCAAAGGACCATCTCTCCTAAATAGGGACAGTTGGGCGAGATGCGCTAAGGAGGACGTTTCGTTCTGATTTAACATCATTGTTTATTACGGAGAGTTATTAAAATGCTGGACGTGGAATCCCTTTGCCCAGAGAAGCTGCCCAGCGGGCGGTGGTAGCCACAGGCAATCGGCATGCTATTATGAGGGGGGTCAGAAAAGTTGAAAGACTTCTACCGGTGAAGCTCCTCATCCTGGGTGGGAAGGGAACCGCAGAGAACCGTGCTCATAGCCAAGAGGCCTGAACCCATGTTCACTGTGTTTTCTCCATTGGCAACAATGGGGAAATTGCTGCCAGTATGAATCCCTGCCATTAGGACTGCGCTAACGCTGATGTGCCAGAACAGACTCTGCCCCCCACGATTCCCAGAGTTAGCGTGGGGCTGGGCGGCCCATTCCATCCTCTGCCCCAGAGCCCATCCCAACTTAACTATGGCCCTGGGACGGAGAGCCGGGTACCTGGAAGTTGCCAAGTAAGGTCATTCCAAAGGAGGACAAGCATAATGCCACCAAGCCGCTGACATTCAGCCATGGGTTCAACACCTTTGGCTTCAGCTGAATAAAACGGAGAACAGCCACGATGAGCGCTGAGGGAGAGAAGAGAATGCGAGATGCAGTTAGAAACGCATACTGTCCGATCATACAGAGCGGGACTTCGAAAAGCGCCCCATTTCATTCCGCTCTCATTGAGATCAGGTGGGAAACTCCAACAGACGAGCAAGAACACTGGGTGCATTTGAAAACGACATCATCCTATTGCCCAGCAGGTTGCTCACTCCTTTCTGCTCCAACGTGTTGCATCTTGTCTGGAAATTTGACTGCAAACTTGGGGCGGGGGGGGGCATGGCAGGGTCTCTCATTTGTCTGCTTAGGATTAAGCACACAACAGAAATTGCATTCATGAAGCACTGGCAGCCATTAGGCTTTCTTGGTGGCTGCCCCTCCACTTTGGAACTCCCTCCCCTTGAGGTTTGTCTGAGCTTGAGTCTGTCTGCTCATCCTCCAAAGGCAAAGGCAATGCAAGACTTTTTTATCTGGTCAGACACTTAGAAAACGGGGATAGGGTTTGGGATCAGGGTTGTTTTAGTTTTGTCTATTTTATGATTTCGTGTCTTGTAACCTGCCCTGAGTCTTCAGGATAGGGTGGGATAATAAATTAACTTAAGAAGTGCCATACTGGGTCAGACCAACGTTCCATCGAGCCCAGCATCCTGTCTCCGACAGTGGCCAGTCATGGAGGCCTGGGAGAAGCACCCAACAGGTCACCATGTTATCCATTCCCTATGGGTCATCCCCAGGTTCCTGACAGTAAAGGGTTTTGTTCCCCAATCCTATCTGGCTAATAGCTGCCAATGGACCTATCTTCCAGAAACTTGTCCAAACCTCTTTTAAACTCAGCTATAGTACTGGCCTTGACCACCTCCCTTGGCAGTAAATTCCACAACCTAATTGTAAGCTGAGTGAAATTTGAATAAACAAGGTAGATTAACCAATATCACAGAATTTTAGAGTTTCAAGGGAATTTGAGGGTTAGCCCCCTGCTTGGACAATGGATGACTACAGCTACAACATCCCTGACAGATGCTTGTTCAACCTCTTTTTGAGAACCTCTAGCAACAGAGAGCCTGCCACCTCCCTAGGCAATTTGTTCCAGCGGAACAAGTGGAAGTATCATTTACTTTAAAAAGCCACAGCAGGAGGTCTGACTCAAAGCTTGTGAGAGACCGTGGAAAGACTCCAATTCACTTTTGAGCATAACTGATGCCTTTAAATTGCTTTTGGCAAAATCAATGGTTTTCCATTCTTTCAAAAGACAGCATTAGTGTAAGAGGCTGAACTCCGGAGACTGAAGCCATCCCAGAAAACTCGTGTGTTGCCCTGCTTACATGTCTCAGTTGTGATGTCAAGAGGCCCAGCAGGCACTGTGCAGACCTATTCAGTCCTTGGCCTCTGTCTGTCTGTGTCTCTGTGTGAGTGAGTGAGTGAGTGAGTGAGTGAGTGAGTGAGTGAGTGAGTGAGTGAGTGAGTGAGTGAGAGAGAGAGAGAGAGAGAGTGCACAAATCCTCCATCCATACTCCCTTCCCATAGCACCCAAACCAGGGGTGGGGAAACTTTTCCCTCCCAGGATACTTTGAAAATTACATGGTCTGAGGGCCACGTAGAAACTGGGGGTGGAGGGTGCTAAAGGGAAGGGCTCAGGAAGAGGAGAGTCTAGGTCACGTATCTGTCCCCTGTCCTTGTGTGCATGCCCTCGCCTCTGCTCCCTCACCGAAAGGGAGAGGGGCAACAAGAGCCATGCTGGTTTGAAGCAGGCGCAGCCTCCATTTCTTTCTTAGCAAGGACAACTGGCAGCAAGGTAGGAGGAAGAGGAGCTACACTTAGACAAAGCTAATATGGATCCTGGCTAGGATTCTTCATGGGGATTAGGTATTCAAAGCCAACAGAAAGCAGCTCCCCCCCATCGAGCACAACTCACGTGCTGCTGTGCTGGCACTAGCCCCACTGAAGGGAATGTAACGAGTAGCATTTGTGCACACACATTCACATACACTCCCTCTCTTTCTTTAGGATTATACTGATCCAGGCCCAGCTTGCACACTGGAGAAGGCTCTGCTATGTTCAACTGTGTTATACAAAAGCAAGCTATTTCTAGACTGTATCTGCTCCTTTAGCAGGTATTTCTCAAGATGGAAATTCACTTGAGTGCAGAGTGCTTAAGATTTAGTCACTCAACACTTTAGCTCCTGGTGAACTCACTACATATCCCTAAATCTGCGTTGCCTTGCCCTGTAGCAATGTGTTTACAATGCTGCCCATTCCTTTGGCCCTACCCTTTCCCTACTTCCACGTGGTCTTTTCCATAATGCAAAGAGCATGGAGGAATGTCCCTGTGATAGCCATGTATGCCATGTTCTAGAAGTAGCATGGAGTAAAGCAGGTGCGGTGCACAGCCTAGGGCATCGGTCACTTGGAGAGAGCTCAGAGAGTGTGTGTCCTGAGTGAGGCCTGCCTGCCAGCCCCCCCCCCCCGGCCTGGCTGGCTGCCTGTACCTGTCCTCCAAGGGGCAGGGACTGTCTCACTGCTGCAGGGCAGGAATTTATTTAATATCAAGAGATTCCTCCACCATTCCCTCATCGCTGGAGGGAGTAGTTTAAACGCTAGTGGCCTGCTTGTGCTGTCCGTCGGCTGAGTACATTGGGCGTGGCTTTGTTTGGGGGTGGGGGTCGTTGGATCATGGGATGATTGAGACTCACAAGACATTAATTTTATTTTACATTGAGTTGCTGCTGTACTGTTCTTCTGTGTATATATTATATGCATTTTATTTTTTTGTCTAGGGTGGGGGATGGAGAAAGGAAGGAAGGACATTTTCTTCTTGTTGTGTTGCTTGGCTGAATGTAATCAACCCATGTACAGATTATGTCCACTCCAGCAGCAGGCCAGCCAGGGGCAAATTTATTACCCTTATTTATACCCTTATTAAGGGTATAAAATCTGCCCCTGGCTGGCCTGCTGCTGGAGTGGACTTAATCTGTACATGGGGGTCTTGGGAATAAAGTTGGTTCAAGACAAGCTGGAATTTGGGGGGGGGGGGTTAGCTTGATGAAATGGAGTGGTTCAACTTGGCTGGAACTTTTCAGTCCCCACCAAGGCCAGGCAGGGGAGAGGGGCCATGGGAACTGGTCTGGTTTTGTTTCATATACTGTTAACTGTTTTAAAGATTTTTCAAAAGCTTTTAAGGGTGAAAACAGACATACACCTTAGCACACTTGAACACCACTTTAACACTGGTTTAAAATTTCATATGCATGTTGCAGGGCTGCACTGGGCATGTAATGTAATGTGATGTCCCTCCAATGTTAACACTAGGAACACCTTGCTGCTGGGTTAAGCCGCGCCACTGGTTTAACCGTTGGATTGGCCCCACCCACTTCTGGCCCCACCAGCCTTAGAAGGCACTGGAGTAAAGAAAAGAGCTCCTGCTTCAGGACATTCTCAGCACCCTTCTAGGGTGGTAACTTGGAGGTAGGAAATGACAAACAGGAGAGACTGAAGCTTGTTTTGTGTTAACCAAATCACACATCATCACTTGCTACTTGACCGAGTCAGATCCTTTGCATCGGATAGCTGACAACAAGGAAATGATAAGGCAGGGATGGGGAACCTTTTCCTTTCTAAGGGCCACTTTGAAAATTAGTACGAGCTCAGAGGGCTTCACAGAAACTGGGAGGTGCTTAAGGGGTGCATTCCAGAAAACGAGAGTCCAGATCATGGATGCGTACTGCAGATCCATCCGCTGTGCTTGTGTGCATGCCCTCATCTTGCTCCCTTAGCCTGAGCAAAATCTTTCAGCACTTGGAGGTAGGAATTGGATTCAAGAGCCAGATGCAGGAACTGGAAAGGGGCCAAATAAAAGGCGTTTTCAGACAAAACACTCTCACCCACTATACATGGTACAGGGCACCCATAGGGCAACACTGCAGCCCGGCAACATGTGGAGAGTGTCTTGTCTGAAAACGCCCCCAAATTAACCACAGGCCTCGAAGTCCCTGGGTCTGAGGTGCTGCACAAGACTACATGGGTTTATGCCGCTCTAAGAGTATTGTTTGAATGAGCCCTTAGGGCATGCCTTATGCCCCACTTACGTCTCATATCAAGTAACCAACTGGCACACAGGACCTTGCTCAGGCTCTCTATGGTAAGGAGAATTTCCACCGTTTCACTGCTTTAGTCTGGTAAGCTGAAAATATACTCAAACAGAGGGGTCCAATATTTCAGCATTGGATGATGACAACAACTTGAGGGGCTAGATGACAGGAAATGGAGCCAAACCCCTGTTGGTCACGGCATGGAACCCATGTTATGTTCGGGGGTGTTGCCCTCTGGTGGATGTTCATGGGTGCATGTGGAGAAAATGAGCTGAGCTATGCCTAGCTTTTGCGAACAGCTGTCCATGTCACAGCTGTCCTAGAAAGCACAAGGACTAATGAGCATGGAGATTGGTCTCACTCCGCATTTTAACATGGCTGTGTGCAAATGGAGACAATGTACCAGTTCTGTACATAAAGGACTTAACATAGCAATGCTGCAGGGACTGATAATTTTGCTACTGACGTCCACAGAGTGAGGCCTCAACAGAGCACCTTCAAGAGATTTAAATTCACCATATTATTGAATTAAAAGAGCAAACTAAACCAAAAAGCCACTTTCTGCTGCATCATTTACCTATTAGCATAGAGGCAATTTATCCATTTACCAGATTTTATACCAAACATCATCATTGTAGCTGCTTGATTTGATGCAGAGAAACTACATTCTAGCCTCAGGAGTCCCCAGTTGCTATGAAGCTATAGCCTCTCTGTAACAACAATCTTTTTATACTTGTCCTGTACTTGTGACATCAGAGTTGGATTTTTAGTTGGATTTAACAGTTAACCGTTCGCTGGGACAGCTAAAACTACAAGAAAAAATCCAAGTTTGGGCAGATAGCCTGAAATAATATATGAAGCATGAGAAGTGACATAGTGGGTCAAATTCAGTGGACCACCTAGCCCAGCCCCCGGTCTCTGACAGCAACCAGCACTCTGTGCTTCAGCAGGGGAATGTAAAATGCATTTATTTCAGCCGTTATTCCTTCTAGCTCTGCTGCAGCATTTCATCTGGAAACGTATTGCCATATTGCTTCATTGTTGCTAGCACAAAACCAGCTGACAAAGAATCCTAGTTGATTTGTGAGGCAAAGCAAAGTGATGTTCAACTTCTTTAAGAAAAGAAAAGAAAAGAAAAGAAAAGAACACCAGTCTGCATACCTCTCAACCCCTGAATGACAGACAGATACAGTCAAAATGCAGGATAAAAATTTGTCTCTAATATATGTAAATTTATGCCAAATTAAAAATTCCCATCACCTAAGTTGACATTTAAAAAAAAATAAAAAAAAAAATGTAAGGAACCACACATGCTAACTTCTCCCATAAGCCAGACTTGAACCCTTGTCCTTCTTATCTTCAGTTTAAAGCTCTCACAGCACTGCCCGCCCACCCCAAAAGAGCTCTACTGACTGCACACAACCTTCTCTCAAAGTTCTTCCCACACTTGACACTTCTCCTGTGTGGATTCTCTCCATGGTCCAGATTATATATAATTGTTTGGGTTTTTTTAAAGGATTTTTAAGTTGCATTAGCCCATTTCAAGAGCCAGGTTTGAACCCTACATCTCTTTTCCCCAGTTTTATTACTAGAGGAGGAAGGGTGAGGTGCTGCTTTTTCTTCAGCCATTTTGAAAAGGACTCTATTTATTTATAAAATCATTTATTTACTACCCCGCCCCTCCTGCTCCAAGCAGCCCGGGATGGGTTATGACGTTAAAACACATAAAAATCAATAAAACCAAAAAATACAATAAAATACATTAAAAAGAGAAGGCACAAAACCAACCCCCCTTCCTCATCCCCCCATCCCACCCTACACCCCATCTCCCACGCCAAAAGCCAGGCAGAACAGCCAGGTTTTACACATACAGTGGGCCTCCACCAGGAGGGAGTTCCACAGCCTAGGTGCAGTCACCGAGAACGCTCTCTCCATAGTGGCTCCCCAGGTTACCTCGAGAAGGGCACCCCCAGCGGACCGCAGAGGCCGCTCCAGAGCACAAGGCGATCCTGCAGGTAAGTTGGGCCAAAGCCGTAAAGGGCTTTACTGGTCAAAACCAATACCTTGAATCGGGCCCAGAAGACTATAGGCAGCCAGTGCAGAGCCCGGAGCACCAGTGTAATGTGCTCTGGCAACCCGTCCCCATAAGGAGACGGGCCGCAGCATTCTGCACCAGCTGCAGTCTCCGGACCGTCACCGTAGGTATATTGCCCCCAAAGCTAGACTGCTGTTTTTAATGAGACCACAACAGCAACAGCAACTGTTAGGTTTTGCAACTGTCATGCCAGGAACCCTGGGTTTTAGTCTACCCTCCAGCCTTGTGTGTCCTCTGTTACCTTCTTTAAAATAAAAATAAAATAAAATGAAAAAACAGAAAAAAGCCCCATAAAACACAACTGCTGAAAGTCCTGTAAAATCCAGGGCACTCCAACAATATAGTCCTGTAAAAATCCTGTAACATTTGGGACACTAGAGAAGTACACCCTTTGTGTTTCCTCTCTTATCTTATTTACAAACACAGAAGAAGAAAAAAGTCCTGTAGAACAAAGCTTCTGAATGTCCTGGAGAATCCAGGACACTCACCCAATGCCCTGGAAGTCCTGGAAAATCCAGGATTCCCCACAAAATCCAGGACCCTTGAGAAGTATGCCAGCCTGTATAAAAGATAAAGGGTGAAATCTTGGTCTGACTGAAGCCAATGGAAATTTGTCCTTCAATAGAACCAGAATATCAAAGAATCTCAAAATACTAACTTCAATACATCCATTAAGACTGATCCTGTGAATGGCAGGCAAATTAGGCACTGTTGATAAGTGTTCCAGATTCCAAGGATTTGCTGGATGAAGCAGTCATTGGGCTTTACATTGTCAAACATGAGTAATTACGTAAATCTCAACTGTTGAGTGCCCAATCTCAGTCATCTTTAAAAGGGCCTTTTAGAGGGTCTGTTCTCAGTCCTTTCTGAATGTCTCATGCTAAATATCCAAAAAACAACCAAACCCCGAAGCACTCAGAATCACCAGTCATGTTGTAAATTTGGACCAGTGATTAACAATGGAGAGTAGTCTAAAATCAGCACTATTCCAAAGCTGTTTGGCATCTGCTGATGGAAGACTTATTCACTTCAGTGGGACTTATGTTGGCATAAAGGGATAGTGCTGTGACAAAACTGGTTCAGGATTGTGCCCAGAGAAAAGGTCTGGTCCAAAGCGGGCCGCTGTCGTGTCAGTTTTTACCCCATGTGGGTGCATTAGCACAATATCCAGACCCTAGAAGGGCAGCTCATGCTGGGTTCCCCCAGGGATTGGCTGTTGTCCTAAGAGGTTTGCTGTACTAACAGGTCCATACGCACAAGTGATCAGCGCCCATTTGCTCACATAGCCAACCCCCTGTCACACAGCCACTTCTGGGGGATGCCAGCAAGAGCTGCACTCCTTGTTGGCTTTCCCTACTGGGAAGTTTCATGTGAATGAGACCACAGCCTAATAAAGCTCATTAATTGCTTCTTGGAGTAAAAAAAAAAGGGGGGGGGAGGCAATAAAGGATTTTATTAATAATGTATTATTATTATTATTATTATGGCACAAGCAATGTACCTAGCACAGTACAATCCATTTGCAAAATAGCTATGGCTTGAAGGGAAATATTTTTGATAATTAACTGTACGCTTCAGAAACAGGCAGATTTATCACCTATGAACTTGGAAGGCTGAGATAACGCTTTTAAGAAGACTGGAAAGAACTAGCTCATTTGGCTGATCAAAGTGCTGAAGATCTAATGTACGAAAATCCAGGCAATCTGGAAAGTCTCTAGTGTGCGGCTATCTACTTAGGGCCAGATGTACATTTCCCAGGCTGGTCTCAATGAATGTATCAAAAGGAGTACTTTGAAATGCCGCAGGTTAAATCCTGGCTCAAGAGAAGTTTTGTCCCTGACTTCAGCAGAGCCAAAATTTTCATTCTCAAATCTCTTACACAGGGGAATAAAATTTTATTTATTTCCTTAAGAATCAACATTGGCCCTTCTCATCCTTAAATTCTGGCAATGGTAAAACAATAGGACATGAAAGGCAATATGCTTAATTCAGGTGGAATGTTACACCGCTGCCTAGGGTGTGCTGCAAGAAAGAAGACTGAAGGCTTGGTAACATGGGTTATGTCTACACTACAGAGCCCCTTGAGAGCGAAGCAGTTTACCTCCAGGCTAAGCTATCAAGTTGGTCCATTCTCACCAGAGGCAATAGCTGAAATTTGGTGACGGACCATACCTGTGATGGAATTTTATCCACTCCTCATTTAGGGAATGAGGAGTTTACCCAACTGCATCTACAGAAGGCTTCATTACACATCAGAGGTGGGCGAAGTACCCAAGCCCAAGAAATAGAGGTTACTTACCAGTAACTCTGTTCTTCGAGAGAGCTCCGCGTATTCTCACTCTTGGGAACGCTTCCTGCTCTGCAGGGGCATTGGGAGACCTTCATGTCAGCAGTTTCCAGGCAGAATACCTGGGAAGATCTAGAACATGATGAGGGCTCCGACCCTCCGTCCCCCCTCCCGTCCTGTCAAAAGCACGGGCTCAAGATCGCACAAGAACGGGACTCCATAAAAAGGGGGAGGAGCCCGCACCACCTCAGTTCCTTCCAACTCCATCCCAGGAGAAGATTTCAATAGGTACATCCACGACAGAGGGGAAGGAGGGTGGGTCATGAGAATACGCGGAGCTCTCTTGAAGAACAGAGTTACTGGTAAGTAACCTCTATTTCTTCTTCGAGGATCTCAGAGATTCTCACTCTTGGGAGAGTGAATAGCAGTTCATAACACTTACCTCAAGGTGGTGGGAGTCGAGGAAGTTAGTCAAACAGTGATTGGAGAAATGCTCTTCCCACTAAGGTATCTGACCTTGCCTCTAGGTCCAAGGAGCAGTGTTTGACAAATGTGTGAAGAGAGGACCACGTAGCAGCTTTACAGAGGTCGATGACTGGGACATTCCGAAGGTTAGCCAGGGTAATGCCCACTGCCCTAGTTGAGTGAGCTCGAAGATGATTAGGTGGTGTCTTCCCAGCTTGTTGGTAGCATCTCTGAATAAAGAGAAGAATCCACTTGGAAAGTCTCTGGAAAGTGACCTTAACTCCGACTCGTTGTCCCCCATATGCAGGGCCCCGATTCTTCCGCGGAATTTTTTTAAAAATTCCGCGGGAGTCAGGGGCCAATACTGCGCCTCGGCGCGATTTACCATGCGGGGGGGGCTTGGTTTGCCTCCTCCTCCCCCCGCACTGGTAAACCCTCAGGGCCTCCCCTCCCCAGCTGCCGGGGCTTGCCCTCCCCAGCTGCTGGGGCGTGCTTGACTCCCACCCCCCACCCCCCAAAAAAAACCCAAAAGGATTTTCTTACCAGGGATGGCAGCAGCAGCTGCTCCGTCCAGCGCGCTCTTTTCCTGCTCGCACTTCCTGGCCCCTCCCGACGGGGCCTCTCAGGGCGACGCAGCCGGATGACGTCATCTGGCTGCGTCGCCCTGAGAGCCCCGTCGGGAGGGGCCAGGAAGTACGAGCAGGAAAAGAGCGCGCTGGACGGAGCAGCTGCTGCTGCCATCCCTGGTAAGCAAATTAAAGGGCCCTGGCAAGTGGGGAGGCTGGGGAGGGGAAGCCCCGAGGGTTTGTTCATTCCCCTTCCCCCGTAGAATCTCCTGCCCCGCGTCCCCGCAGCGCAGGCTGGAAATTCTGCGCTGGGGTAAGCGGGGCAGGAGATTCCGCGGGGGGAGGGGAATTCCGCAGGAAATCTGCGATTCGCAGACCCGCGTTTCCCTCGGGGCCCTGCCCATATGAGATGAAGAGCGCATCAGAAACACTGATGTGTCTAGTTCTCTCAATATAGAACGAGAGGGCCCTCTTTAAATCCAAAGTATGAAGAGTTCGCTCCATACAGGATGCATGTGGTCTGGGAAAAAAGACTGGTAAAGAGATAGTCTGGTTAAGATGGAAAGGGGAAACAACCTTTGGTATAAAGGAAGGGTCCATCCTGAGATCGACCTTATCCTTCTAAAATTGAAGGTAGGGAGGGGAGGCTCCGAGTGCTGCCAGTTCACTGACTCTTCGGGCTGAAGTGATGGCCACTAGCAAAACAGTTTTAATAGAAAGCGAGGTTCTCCATGGAACAGTAAGCCATGGGTTCAAAAGGAGGGCCCATTAATTTTGATAGAACCAGATTGACATTCCACTGTGGAGCTGGGTGGGTAATAGGAGGGAAAGTGTTGAGTAAACCCTTCCAGAAGTTCCTAGTTAAAGGGTGGGAGAAGAAAGACTCTTCACCTGTTGTTGTAAGACGAGACGAAAGAGCATCCAAGTGTACCTTAATTGAGGAGAGGGAGAGTCCAGATTCCTGGAGATGCAACAGATATCTGAATATATGATCCATTTTAAGGGAGGGTAATGTGTGTCATGGGAACATCGAGTAAAGCGAGTCCACTTGGCTGTATAGCACGCCCTGGTTGAAGGTCTTCTAGAATTTAAGAGGATAGCTCTAACCTCTGAGGATAAGTTCTTCGTTACGAAGGGATCAACCAGGCACAAAGATGTAGCATCTTTAGATCATGGTGAAAGATGGTGCCCTGGTGGCGCGATAAGAGGTCTGGTCTGAGAGTTAGTTCAGTGAAGTTGGTTGCCAATTCCTTGAGGGTCTGGAACCACGTTTGTCTTGGCCAAAGAGGGACTATGAGAATGATGTGAGATCGATCGGATCTTGTGGAGCACCTTGTGAAGTAAGGGTGTCGGGGAAAAGGCATAGAGGAATTCCCCAGTCCAAGAGATCATGAAGGCGTCTGGACATCTTCGTGTTTTCTGCAGTGGTGAAGAGGTCTACAGCAGGTGTACCCCAGATCTGGAAGATGTCATTTAATATGGTTTCGTTTAGAGACCACTCATGGTGATCTGACAGTTGGCGGCTTAGGTGATTTGCAATGGAATTCTCCTGCCCCGCTAAGTGGATAACGTGAAGGTGGATGCCATGTTTGACGCTCCAGGTCCATATTGCCTCTGCCTCGATAGAAAGGTGTGTAGATCACGCCCCACCTTGTTTGTTGAGATCCCACATGGCTGCAGTATTGTCTGTGATGACCAGTAGGTTTTTTCCTTTTACATGGGACACTAAGGCTCTGAGTGCCCAGCGAATGGCTCTCAACTCTAGAAGATTTATGTGGAGCCTCATCTCCTCTGGGGACCACAGGCCGTGAACTTTGAAGTCTCCTATGCGGGCACCCTATCCTGTAAGGGATGCATTCGTCGTGATGGAGATGTCGATATGCAGAGGTTCGAATGGGACACCCTGAAGGACATGAGTCGGGTTTGTCCACCAACGGAGGCTGTATAGGACCTTGTCTGGTATGGATACTTTCCTGCTGAGTGTGAAGGGTAGGGCAATATACCTGCTTTAGCCATTGCTGCAGAGGCCTCATGTGGAGTCTCGCATAAGGAGTTACTGCTGTGGTGGATACTAGAAAACCTTGCAGGCGAAGGAAATATCAAATCGTCCTGGTGCCGTATGAGTGTAGGTTCTTTATAAACTGGATGATGTTGTAGAACCTGTCCTGAGGGAGATACGCCCTGGCATGGCACATGTCCAAGAAAGCTTTTATAAACTGTAGGTGCCTGGTGGGAGCAAGATGCGATTTTTCTGTGTTCACTAGCAAGCCAAGTGTTTGTAATAGTGACAGAGTCAACTTAATGTGTCTCAGCAGATTCCGTCTGGAAGAAGTTACTAGGAGCCAATTGTCTACGTATGGGAATACCTTGATGTTGAGTGTTTGAAGATGGGCAGCAACCACAGCTACGCATTTCGTGAAGACTCTCGGGGCAGTGAAGAGTCTGAATGGGAGGACCGTGTACTGAAAGTGTTGGTCTCCTACAATGAAGCATAAGTATTGTCTATGAGAGGGTGTAATTGAAATATGAAAATAAGCATCCTTAAGATCAAGAGAAGATAACCAATCTCCCTGTTGCAGACCCAGAAAAATGTTAGGAAGAGTAGTCATATGGAATTTGTATTTTTTAAATATATTTGTTAAAATGTCCAAAAACCTAAAATGGGTCTGAAACCTTCATCCTTTTGGGGGACCACAAAATAAGTGGAGTAAAACCCAGTATTTTGTTCAGAAGAAGGAACTCTTTCTATAGCTCCCTTTAAAAGGAGCTTCTCAATTTCAAGAAGTATTTGAGTCTTGTGAGAGGTGCCCCTAAAGAGCAGGGGGAGGGGTGGCGGTGGGGGGGACGGTATGAAACTGTATGGCATAGCCAAATCTAATTATTTCTCTGACCCAGCGGTCACGGGTGATAGATGCCCAGTGATCATAAAAGGGCAGGAGACAGTTACTGAAAGAGGGAAAATTCTCTTTCATTCTCTTGATCTGTGCTTGGCTAAAAACAATTTTTGGGGGTTGACCAGAGGAAGAATTGGAAGATAGCCAAGAAAGAGATTCAATAAACAGAGGGGGAAAGGGAGGCTGAGAGAAAGAGGGTTGAGCCAGGTACATGGCTGGCGCTATATAAATGTTTATTATTATTATAATAATAATAACTTGATAATGCAGGGAAAAATGCCTTCTGGTCTGATAAGGGTAAGGAGAGCGTTGTTTGGAGGTATAGGAGTAAGGGGCAGGTACTGAATAATATTTCTTTCTAATCACCCTGATAACCCCCACCTTCCTAGCTGTCTCACTAGTTTCTTTTATGTTTTTTAGGATTTCTTCTGTTGATGAAGCGAACAGGCCCTCAGACTCAAAGGGTAAGTCCTCTATTCTAGTTTTGATCTCTGGAGTGAGCGCTGTGGATCTAATCCAGGCATGTCTCCTAAGAGTTACGGCAGAGGCAATTCCTCTAATATTACAGTCAGCGATGTGCATATTAGCAGTCAGCTGGAATGGAGATATTTGCATTCCCTCTTTCTGAATGGCAGCAATCTCATTGGGATCTGTAGTTTTGCTCAGCTGAGACCAAAGCCAGTGTTGGTAACCGCACACAGCGGAGGCATAATTAGAAGCCCTGAGGGATAAAGTCTTAGAAGAAAAGATCTTTCTTCCCAGGACATCCAAACGTCTTCCCTCTCTGTCGGATGGGGATGTTTGGATACCTCCTGCTCTAGGTTTTGTGTGAGGCTGCTGCTATGACCAACGAAATAGGAGGAGGATGTTTATAGAAGATTTTTGCCCCTTTCTTTGGGAATGGCATAAAGGGAGTCTGCAAGCCTATTTTTGGGAACTGCAGATGAGGGTCTGGCCCATACAGAGGTGGATGGTTCCATAAGCTTTTAGATTGTAAGCCACAAGCAAGGACCACGTCTATTTCTATGTTCTGTACAGTGCCAGGTACATGACTGGCGCTATATAAATGTTTATAATAATAATAATAATAATAAGCTGCTTGAACATGGGAAACATAATGTGTCCTGATTCTCCACTGCCTAAGATACCAAAGACTGGTCCCGATTGTGTCTTCCTAGCCACCTTAGTGGGAAGTTTAGGTAATGCTGAGACCTGGCCTGAAAGGCCTTCGTGTTCTCCGTAGCTAAGACCCAGATTAGGCTCTGACACAGTATCTGGCAGGGGAGGGGAAATGGTCTCTTCCTTATCCTGTATAGGTGAAGAGGGGGAAGATGAAGGAGATACAGACCTTCCTGTTGAGGTCTCCTCCAGGGCAGGTGGAGGTTGAGTCAAAGCTGGTTGATCAGGAAGAGGGTTCCCTATCAGGGAGTTCAGGAAGTTGGTCCCCAGGGGCTGTGCTGATCTGGTACCAGTGAGTGAAGGAGGTGGAATCGCTGATTTTGGTATAGAGAAGGTGGGCACCCTGGTATCCTGTACCAAAGGAACGGGTGAAGCAGGTGGAGCTGCTGAAGGTGGCCAAGGAGCGGATGGAGCCGCTGAATGGGGCCTAGAAAGGGGTGGAACCCTTACGTCCTGTACCAACAATGGGTCTCGTACCGATGTTGTAGCTGGAGGAGGTCTCGAAACTGTAGCCGTTGGAGGTGCACGAGGGGGGGCAGGAGGGAGATAACTGCTCACATGTGCCGGGGCAGTAGTGCCTGTATTAGCGGGGTGACTGAAGAACTGCATGGTGTCAAAGTCAGCCCTGGACGGGTATGGTGGAGATCTGCTTTGAGAGCGGGAGCGGTACCGATGTCCCCTGGGGTAATTGTAGTATCGACGGTACCATAAACCCTCACAGGACGAACAGCAAGAACAGGGAGAGCGCATTCTCTGATCCCTGTGGTACCAGAGGGCTGTGTCCTGTAATCTGGACGGAGACCTGTCTCTATACTTGCAAGGTCTGTCCTGTTGCAGGGGTATATGCATAGCAGAGGACATGGATCCAGTTTGCCAATTCCAGTGGTACTCACTGTGGTGACAGAGGGAGCGTGAGTCCTGGTGCTGGTCCCGATGGGGAGGCTCTGACCTCTCTCGCAGCCTAGACGTAGGTATGGCAGGTGCGAGATCCACCGTTTCGACCATTGGAACCGCTAAGGGTACGGGCGGTACTAGAGGCAGTGGGTCTTGTTCAGTATCTGAGAGTATAATCTCTACTTCCAGACTGCGGAGGGGACCCTCTGCGTTGGTCCTCTTAGCCTTCTAAGGTGTACCTCCACAGGGCGCTTAGAGGTACGTTCCTTGGGACGAGAGTCACTCTTAGAGCGGGATGTGCTCCTGGCTACCGACAGTACCGGACCCGGAACCTCGGGCTCTATGGTAGGTCGTGGCTCTCTAGGCCTTGTATCGGAACCAGCGGTACCGATAGTAACCGGTGGTTCCGCCGGAGCTCCCGGTGCCATGGCCTCCGGATCCATAATCGGCGATTTCGAGTGCCCGGTGGGGAGTCTGAGAGGCCCCTCTTCACCATCTTGTAGTGCCTTTCTGGTCAATACATCCTGGAGCCGGAGAGCTCTGGCCCTTCTCGTCCTAGTAGAAAGGGCAGCACAAGCCTTGCTCGTACGTGTGACATGAGTCTCTCCTAGGCAGGCCAAACATTCAGAGTGCTGATCACTCACAGAAAGTGTTGCCGGGCATAAGCGGCATCGTTTAAACCCCGCCTGTTTGGGCACAGTCCGGCACACCCAAGGTAGAATCGGGTGGAGTCCAGGGGACGAAACCTGCAGACTAAGGCACTGGCACTCAGTTGTTGTAGAGAGTTGTAGTTCATAGTGTCCACTATGAGGAGGGCGTTCTCCGTGGCTGTGCCGCAGCTGTGGAACTCCCTCCCGTCGGAGATCTGCTTGGCTGTCGGCCTCCCCTCTTTCCGCAGACAATGTAAGACCTGGCTGTTCCGCCAGGCCTTTCCCGAGGGAGATGGGGTGGGTGGGTTGGGTTAGGGTAGGGTGGGGGTGGGGATGGGGTTTTATAATTTAATTATTATTGTTTATTTTAATGTTTTTAAATATTTTTAATATGCTGTGAGCTGCCCTGAGATGCCTAAGGCAGGAGGCGGCAGCATAAAATTTTAAATATAAATAAATAAATATAGATACATTATTCTAATTATTTTGTTCTTTATTTCACTGACAGCACTGAGAAGTACTGAAGATCTTCCCAACGTGACGCGGTTGGAAGGAACTGGGGCGGTGAGGGCTCCTTCCCCCTTTTATGGAGTCCTGTTCTCGCACGATCTTGAGCTCGTGCTTTGGACGAGAGGGGGGATGGAGGGTCGGAGCCTTCATCATGTTCTAGATCTTTCCAGGTATTCTGCCTGGAAACTACTGACATCAAGGTCCTCCCGATGCCCCTGTAGAGCAGGAAACGATCCCAAGAGTGAGAATCATGGAGATCCTCGAAGAACCAAAATTTCCGCAAGGATTACATTGGTTGTGGATTCCCCTGATTCCAGGGTCAGGAGAGCACAGATTCCCCCATCAAAGCTCTGGCTTCCCGGCAGCTTGGGGTGGGTGGGTTGGGCAGCAGCAACAGCGATGCCAGACATACTCCCCCTGCTCCCACAGCCTCCAGGAGGCTCCGGGGCAGAAAGAGACAAGCCAAGCTGCTCTGAGAGAGCCGCATGGACACACTCACAGGTAGCTACTTCTGGCAAGAGCTGCCGTAGAGGGACCCGAGAGCCAGTATGAAGGACAATTATTTGCTAAAGTCTGTGCTCTTCGGTCTGGGAGTGGCCGCCAATCCCCGAGGCAGATGGTGCAGGAAATGGACTGATGATCTAATAGAATGGGGTGGAAGGACCTAAATCCACTGTGCGCCAAAGCACAGGACTGGGCAAAATGGGAAAGTCACAAGTGAAGCACACGCAAGCAGCCCCTATAGAGGTTACACTATGGAACAAAGGAAGTGTGTGTGCAAACGTAGGGCAAGGCAACCATACATACACATACAGGCTTGATACATGGATGGTGTAAATCCATGTTCCTTCACTGGAGACAGTAAAGCTATACTCAGTTACACTAGCTGAGGATTTGCCTCTGTACATGCATATAACATGCATGCAGACAGATACAGATACAGATACAAATGACTGCAGATTGTCATGTTAACAAAGACAGACTCAGCAAAGCCAATAAACATTAACACAGTGTTATAATTTCGATCGACTTGCTACCTATGCTTCAGAAGAAAATACTTGCATTCCGTGTAGCAGGGCAGGCTACCAGGGACCCTGGCCCTTTAAGAATGCTAGCGCCAGCAAAGTAACACCAGCGGCTGGGACCAGCTGAGCCGGGTGTGGCAGGACCAGCTCAGAAAGTTGAGCCCTGAGAGGGAGAATATCTAGCAGGAGACAGGAGGGAGAACTTGGTCTCCTCAGGGCTCCAAAGAGCTGAGAGCCAGGGAGGGTTCTGCCTCTGGGATAAGCTGGCTTCACGAGGGACCGTGCCTGCCCAGCAGAGCCTGAGGGGGAAGGCTCTGAGCCCTGCGTGGGGTTAGAAGCAGGGGCTGAGAGGGAAGCCCTGCTGGGGAGCTAGGCAGCTCAGGAGTGGGGCCTGGAGGAAGAACAACTGTTGCTGAGCGAGTGGAGACAACTGGGAGGTACCTGGAGTTGGAACTGTGAGTTCTCAGGACTCTGGCGCAGGGCTACAGGTCCCTGGTGTGACCCAGGGAAAGGTTAGGGCTACAGGTGGGAGAGCCTATCTGGCCGGCTGGGGAAACTGAGGAACACAGATCATGGACTGAGGAGATCGGGAGGGCGACATCCCAACTGCTCAGGACTCTGATAAGCACAGCCCATCTACCCCAGAGGGGGAACTCCAAACAGAGAGAGGGACATGGGTCTATTCGCTGGCTGGGTGCTAATTCCCCCAACACCAGTGAACAGCCATGAGGGAGTCCCAGAGCCGAGAAGGAGCAAGTAAGAGCAGAGAGAACTGTGCGGAACACTTCACTGCTACGCTCAATAACAGCAAAGAAATTTTATTGACAAAAAAAAGTTTCCCCAAATATTCTAGCCATCAAACGTCCCTCACAATTCTGTCCATTCGACATTTTGCTCCTTCAATGCTTTATTTCCCATGGTTAAGAGAAACTGTAAATGTTATATTTATTCTTGGGATTTGGGGGATGGGGGGCATACAAACTCATATACAGTAGCTGATCATACAATGTTCTCATGCAGGATTTTATAGGTGCAGTAAATAAAATGTATCATATTTTACAGGTGTTCCAATGGTTTCTTAAAAGTGAAGGAGACAAAACGGTCTTCATTTGATTCCTACCTAGAAACGCCGCCATGTTCATGACTTGGCTAAAGACGCAGCTTGCAGGAGGTGCGTCACCTGCAACACTTCAAAAATACAAGGCGGATCATTGTAACTCTACTAAGCCTGCAACAAAGATAAACAAATAAGTCAAGGCCATTGATAAATGTGACCCTCAAGGAAAAGGAAAAGAAAACATCCAGTTACCTTATATAAGGATTTTTGGAACCAGCTTTCCTAAGTAACATAAAAACAAAACACAGAAGCCAGAATTAAGAGAGTTTGCTGTTAGAGCTTCATTAGAAAGCGCTGATTTAAAAAACGGAAGGGTAGCCTGTTCAGGGCTGGGCCACACTATTTTCTCTACTATGGGGGCCGACGTTTTCATCACTCCCACCCAGCAGGGTTCCAAGCATGACTCCCCTGCCCTTCTAGGACCCCATGGAAGGTGCCACCGAGAGCCTGGGGCTGCAGGGGAAGGAGTGGGACATTAGCAGCCCTGCATTTTATTTACAACGTGGGCAGCTTTGGTCCCCACTGGCTGTGGACATTTCCTGGGGGTGAGAGGCAGAGGCCTGTGACCTGACAGGGCCAAGTGGTCCTGGCGAGCTTGGGTTAGTGTGCTCTTCCCACAAGCCCGTCAGGCTCAGACACAGCTGGATTCCCTGGCCAGGGGAGGTCCAGATCCTTAGGGATACTGTGATGTCACAACAGTTCTGAACTGGAATCGTTGGGTCCATACTAGAGTTGGGGCTCAGAACAGCCCGGCTGTATTATACCTGGGTTTAGGCTGGGCCGATGCAGTTGGGATTAGGCCCCACTTGGGATGCTGGCCTCCACAAACCGCTGGCAAAAGGCTTCCAGCCATTTGGTGGCTCTTTGCAGCTGGAGGGATGGGGCGGGAGAGGTTTAGTTTTTAAGGTTGTAGACTTTTTAGTATTTTAATAAAAACACAGAGCTTGCAGAGCACCAGTGATTGCAATTTGAGAACGACCGGTTCAATAGATAGGGCAATGAAGAGACATAAGTTCAATTCCCAGCTCAGTCATGGACTTACTGAGTGACCTTGGGCTAGTCACTTACTCAAACTTGCACTCCAGATTCCAATCTGTAAAATGGGGATTACGCTCGCCTACCATATAGGAGGGTTGTGAGTGAGTGTAAATACATAAAAGGATTGCAGGGGTCCCACACACTATGGCCACAAGGACCATATAAATAGACAGAACAAATACTTTTACCTGTCTGGCCAGTTTAATGGAATAATTTTATCATCTTCCACAGCTATGAAATATCTGTCAAAAATAAAATAAAAAGGAGCAGTTTAGAAAATAGGAATAGCTGCAAAAACCAGAACATGGCAACCACATTGTTTCATTTATAAATCAGCTTGGGCCCTGATTCAGGGACACATTGAAGCATGTGCTATAACAGGCATTCCTTGGAATGGGATGGCAGCAAATTAAAAATGGATAAAACATGTTTTCACCCAAGCAGATGCTTGGGGCCAGCAGATTTGGACAAGATCAACGGTCAGGTTGGACATCTTTAGGAATGACAGGAATATCCAGGGTTTGGAGAATGGAGCTTCAAGCTTCAAGGTCAAGGACATAACAAGTTGTGATAAAGTGGGACATGGCCCCTTTAAGAGAGCCTGCTCCATCACTGAAGACCCACCCCTCCAGGAATATAAGGCCAGCAAAACCCAGGGAGAGTCAGTGGGTGTAAACAGAGCGACGGCAGCTCAGAGGCAGCGGAGCAATGATTATTTTTTTGTTGGGGCGGGGGGAGAACGGAAGCACACGCATCGCCACAACCCGTCCCCTCTGCGGAGCCATCCCCCCAGGGGGGCCGGTTGGCCAGTCGGCCGCCCCTTGGGGGCAAATGCAGCAGCCTGCACGGATGTGCCCCCCTCCCTCTCCCATTTCCCTTCCCAACTTTCAGCAAGTTGGTACCTACAGGGACTCGCTACCGTGTACCGTGCCTGGGGAGAGGGGAGCCATCTGTAGCTTGCAGCTGGCACTGCAATTTCACTTGTACGTTGGCCCAGCGCTGGCAGGAACAGATCAGGGGCGTGGTCTTGCAATTCAAAATGCAACGCCTCCTCTCTCCCCTCCTGTGACTGTTGCAGGCAGCCAGGGCGAGGCACGTCACAAGCAAAGTTGAAACCTTGTGCACGCCCCCTTTGTTCTTCCTGTCTGTGGAGAGGGGTGAGGGAGTCCCTTCGAACCCCTCTGCAGCACGCGTAAAGCTGAAAGAGAGAGAGTCGCACCTGAAGCTCAGCAGCCGGCAGCCAAGCTTACACCCGCCCCCTCGCCCCAAGTTTTTTTTCTCCGCTTCCTCCCCTCCTGGCCCCCCACCCCCCAAGAAAGAGTAGGGTCACGTTGAAGGCACACAGGCAGAATTTGCGTGGCTGCGGCTAGTGCCAGCACTGTGGGTGGCTGCTGACTTAGGGCGAATTCACACGTGCAGCAATTATCTGGATTTTTTAAAACTGGTTCTCAATAGTTCGCTGTTAACAAGTCCTGTTGCATTCACATGCATGCCATACCGTTTTTAAGTACAGCGAAATAATGCATTCAGACCTTCTTGTAGTGCG
>QEPC01010231.1:174846-202669 GCA_003113815.1 Sphenodon punctatus
GCATGAAAGGCAGAGCACGCAGCCCCCCCCAGCATGAAAGAAAGAGCAGGTAAACTTATCTGAGTCCCTGAGGCTGGAGAGGAGGAGGCGGCGGCAGCTAAGAGAGGAAAATGGCTGACGCAAACTTTTTTCCTTGGGTCATGCAAGCCACTGATTGGCTCACCGGTGAGCCAATCAGGGGCTCACTACCAGTGAGCCAATCAGGGCTTGCTTTATTGCTCACTGCCGGTGAGTCAAAGCAAGCCCCTGATTCACCGGCAGTGAAAGGGAAATCTGTGGGGATTTCCCTGGTTTCTGCGCTAATCCTGCTTAAGGCAGGATTCTGCTCAAAAAACGCGAATCGCGGCAGCGCGTTTTGCTCGGGGCCCTGGCTATAGGGAGTCAAAGGATAGGGAGTCAGCTGTGGTAAGTGGCTGAAATGATACAAGTAATCCCACAAGTATCCCATCAGTCTTCTGAATGATTTATTTCACTGGGAACTTGGTAAATATTTCTAATTCCTCTTGTCATTTCACCCACTTACTTCCACCTGCACACACTTTGTAATTTTTCCTCTCATTCCCACCATTTCATTTAGTTCGTCTGGTGCCTTACTCATTATTTCATACTCCCTTGTCTTCTCTCTGTACTCCCAAAGATGCAGCTGTGTTGTATTCTTTGACGGTCACTTAATGTTGCAATGATAATAGCATTTCTTTAGAAATTAGCATTGCTGTTGCCTCCATTCCTTCCAACTGTCATTCCATTTTATTAATTACAATATGTACCAAACTAAAAGTTTTTATGAAACATCTGTATACCACTGTACACAGCTTCTGTGTAGTCAGTGTGCCCTGCCGTCCCATTCTCCCCAACCCAAATGAAAGAATAAAGGGAAAGGAGGGGGCGAAGGGCCAGCTCACAACCTCCTGTCCCCAGCTTCAGTGTTGCCCCCAATCTGCAGAGGAAGAGGATTGGAGCTGAAAGATGAAGGCAAAGTGTGGGTGCATAGAGCCTAGGTTGTAAACGAGCACAGTATGCGAGACCCCTGTACATCTTTACTGCTTACATTGCACATACGTTAAGGCAAGAGTCGTAACTTGCAATTTCCATGCTTTTTATTGCATGATTGAATTTTGCAAGAGCCTTAACTCTTCTTGTAAACTGGAGGTTTTTTTTATTATGTTCACACTACACTCCTAAATCAATGCCGCCACCTGCCCCCCAATGGCCATGTCATGAAAGTGCACACAATGATACCTATCCCTTCATGCCTCCCCCCACAAATCATTCTGGGATGAATTCCATAGAGTTCTCCTCAAGAGCAAGGCTTCCCACTGCAACATACTGTGATTTACATACTTAACTGTGTTCGCCAACCAAGCACAGAAAGGATTTGCATTACAAGGTTCTTTGGTTTAGAAAGTGAAGGGGATTATCTGCTCCTGATTTTCCTAGAACACGTACTTCATCTCCTGCTTTTGAATACTGTTGCTTGACACATGAACAATACCACGGTACAAGTAAGCGAATGACTCATTAAACCAATTTAGCTGCACGTGTGAAAGTGGACTGAAAAGGTTCACACTAGAACAAAGAACCTTGGTGTTCTGAAGGGAACTCGAGAGTCATTTAGTCCAACTTCCTGCTTGGATGCAGGATGGATCCAATTACTACAGTTACTTGAAATAAAAAGCAAAAGGGAAGTACATACTTCTCTTCCTAATCCTGAGTAACTTTGGTTTACAGCGCGAGTCTTGGCATGTGAATGATTCAGGAGGAAAAATGATTTAAGATTTAGCAACATCAAAGTTTCAGTTTATTGAACTGTGCTCTCCGTTGCTGTCTAACTCACAAGATTATATTTAAATCTCAAAACTGGATTACACAAGCAAAAAGACTGGGACACTCTTCTAGCTATGGCACAGAGGAAAATATGATTCTCCAGTCTTTATCTTTTGCTTGCACAGAAAGAAATCCGTTAATAGGAGGAAACATGGGAGCAGACCTTTGAGGATGAGACTATCTTCCATCAGATACATCATCATATACTGTAGCTGAAATATATACAAAGAGTAGTGTCGCTGAAGAGGGTGATCTGACCAGATAACTAAGGCCTCAACCCACTTTTGTGTAGGACAACAGCCGCTACATTGCTTGGAAATAGTGAGCCTTATTCATTTTCACTTAAAATATTCTCTTAGGTTAAAAAACAAACAAGCTACACTCTTCCAGGTCTAGCTCATTATTTATTTATTTATATTTCAATTTAATACCCCGCCCCTCCTGCCATCAGGCGGCCCGGGGCAGCTTATAATATAAAAACACAAATAAAATCCAATATAAAACATTTTTTAAACTGCTGAAAAGAGGACGACATTTAACACCACCACCACCATAATGACGTTCTTTCTGGGGCTGAGGGCTCTCGGTGCTGGCCTCACAATTCAGCCCCCACTCAACGGTAACAGGATTTCTCCTAAAAATCATGAGCCCTGCTGCACGGTATCCCTTCCCTAGAGCGTACTATTGCTGTGGGCTGTTTGCCCAGGAAACCCAAATGGCTTTGGCTTTTGTCTGGGGGTGCTGTGGCCGCCCAGGGCACAGCTCCCAAAAAGGTTTGGGTGTGTGTGTGTAATGGATACCCTGGCCTTTGCTGACATTTGGATGAGACCTGATGTGCAGAGACAACTGGCAGACCCATCCTCAAAGGCAGCCTATGCGCACCTAGGGTGGTACATGCATACAATGGGGTTCTATGTATGCTTGATGGAGTACAGACACCACGCAACCCTACTGCATTTCCAAGTTTGGCAGAATGGAAAAGCATCAGCCCCAGATGAGATGAGAGATCGGGATCCAAATGAGATCGAGTATTTTCTTGGTGTGTGTACACTGCCAGAAGTAAGACAATCAGTAACAGAGTCTAGACACTCTTCACCACTTTTTCTTATCAGCGTCCTGATGACAGCAAGAGGATACCTGCGGGGCCACCAAGAGTGCCTCGATCGGATGGCAGAGATGAATCTCTTCAAGGAAACAAGTGACTCAGGGAACGTGAAATGACTGAAGGAGAGCTTGTTGCCCTATACAAGGTTTGGACACTCGGACAAGTGCAGGGCACCCTTGCGAGCAGGGATGTTTCCCACCCTCACTGTATGGTAATCCATAAGATGAGAGGGGGTACAAGAGGTGCATGTTTGACTGTGGAGGTTTATGCAAACTACAAAGGATTTCCAACACCACATCAGACAAAACCCCAATAAAACTGTGCGCTGCTAGCTGCCAGTACACCACTGTGAGCCGGGGATGTGAGAAACTGGGTGGTGACAATATGCAAAGACTGACTCCTTTCGACTGCAATTTTTACTTTCGATTTTAAATTTTCACTATAGGTGCTCAATAAAGTATACAATTTGCTCAATTAACTCAGCATTCTGTGCACAGCAAAAGGTTATTTCCAGCTGCCAAGTGCTCACAGGTATAAATCCGAGTATGAACCTCTGTGGGTGGGCGGGGACAGCAGGTGCTGGAACGCCTCCCAGCGTCATAGCCCAGGAGAAAGAAACAGCTGGTGCAGCTTCTTCCTTCCCATGGTTTGCAGCAGCTATGAGTCACAGGAGGCAGGATCCTGAGAAAGGGGGTTGGCGGGAGGAGTACAGAGGGGAAGAACGCCTGCCTGTGTATTAGGCTGGTCACACTAAACCTGGGGGTGGGGGCTGAACGAATGCACATGAAACACATGCAGGGAACTGCCTGTTTATTAGGCTCTACGTGCTAAATATGTAAAGGGGAGGGGGCTGCACAGAACGAACCTGGACTCCAGCGGGCTGTGGCCTTTTTTGTTAACACCCAGAGTTGCTACTCTCTGTCCTGTGCTGGTGGGTGAGGGGCGAGCAGAGCTTCGGCCAGTGCAGCTCGACCAAGGGAAAGAGGGAGCAAACTGCACCAGGATAAAGGCTAATGTAGCTTACACCACCAGAGTAAGGGGAAAGAAACCAGGGAAAAGCAATAACAGTGCGGAACCCAGTTTAGTCCTGTGCTGGCCAGTAGCTTGTTTTGAGAGCGACGCTTGGTGTTCGGAACAGAGAGGTGACCATGAGACGCTTTGCGTTAGGATGCGAGCCTTTTGGTGAAAACACTCGGAAATGCCTGACTTATAAGGACTGGTTCACACAACATCCTTCCCCCTTGCAAACTCACCACTTTCTCCTTATTCTGTGTCTATCTATCCCTGTAAGCAATGCATTCACACAGCTGTTGATTTCCCTTGCATTTCCGTGGCCCGCCCCTCGCATCGGGTGGTTGAGATAACAGGAAGCGGTAAGGATTTCACACCACACTCAGAATGTGGGTTTGTGCAACTACCCACCTTCAAAAAGCATTGTGTGAATAAGCCCCAACATGTTTCCCTCTTTTTCCTCCTCCCCAAAATACCCCAGAATGGAAGCTCACTTACACTATCCATAGTCCTGCTGAAGTAAACAGAGTAAACACAAGAGGTAAAAACATCCACACGCTGACTTTCTTCCCATCCATGCCGGCTAGAAAGAAAACAGAGCACAGGGTAAAACAGAGGAAAGAACACAAACACATCAATGTTAGCCGAGGACAGAATGTCCTTCCTTACCTGAAGGAACATTCATTTGGCTGCAATGATGAATGTGCAACCCATGGCCCCTGGCAGCACATAATCGCTATTACCCTTGTTCTGTAAACAGTCCCAACTGAAGCCACTCAATCTGCCAGTATTTAACATGCCTCAGGGTCACAGGCCCTGGCCCTTGGTGACTCATTGCACAGCAAATGAAAGGATTTCATAGTCATTACTTGGGTAATTAGTTAAGCTTCACCACATTCTGATAAAGTCAACATTATCCTCATTTTAATTTATTTAAATTTATATCCTGCCTTGTTCCTGGGGCTCATTGCGGGTTACAACATAGACAAAATATTTCTCTATTAAGGCCTGAGTCGCGCAACATTCTTCCCACTTGCAAACTCACCACTTTCTCCTTATTCCGTGTTTACCTTGCCCTGTAGCATGGGCTCATGGCAGGTTACAACATAGTAGGGAAGGGACTACCGGATTTTCCAGTATCCGATAATGCCAGTACTGGGCGTACCGGCATTATCGGATTCAACCGGATTCAACCCGGTAATCCGGCCCGGTTACCGGATTCTGGGTACCGGCCCGGTTACCGGATTCTGGGTACCGGATTTTTTTTTTTACATTGCGGCCATTCAAATGAATGGCCGCAATGTAAAAACCCCACCAAAAACCCCAGGGATCATACAGTACAGGTACTAATACTTACCGGCTGCTGCTGGGACAGCCACTGGTGCTGGGCTGGCTCTGGGTTGCCGGCGGAGACACGTAGGGGATTTTTTTTTTTTTAAATCCAGGCTGGGAAGGGTGGGTGGGGGGTGTCCCCCCTTCCACCCGCACAGCCTGGGAGGGGGAGGGGGGAGGAATTTTTTTATTCTATTGATTTCAATGGGGACAGTGCCCCATTGAAATCAATGGAATAAATCCGGTACCGGCATACCGGATTTAATCCGGGAATCCGGTTTTTTGAAAACCGGTATCCGGTAAATCCGGTAGCCGGTAATTGCCCTGGGGTCCCACCTCTACAACATAGACAAAATAGATATGTATAAATCTTCTTCCCTCCACCTCCCCAAGCGCTATTCCCACCTGCCAAATGCTTGCCCAAAGGAAAAGGTCTTGCATTGCCTCAACAAAAACAAAACAAAAAAACAATGTACAGCGCCTTTAGACACATCGGAAAAAGGTGACTGAATGTGTGTCAACACCATTGTATAGCCACGCATTTCCCCATGTTTAATACATTCTATTACTCAGATGCAACAGCTGCCTTTCCGTGTCCAGGGGCTAATCAGAGTCCTGCCTCCCCTCACACCAGAAACTCTTCCTGCAGTAGCAGTCACATGGAATTATGGGAGTTGTAGTCCATGCAGAAGAGCAGTCGGGTCTGCCCCAAATCTTCTGCTCTGTGCTGCAGCTAAACAGCTCATTCTTCACTGCTCATCCCCCTCCCCGGGTGCTTTGAGAGAGCACAAAGACAGCATGCAGCAAGGAAAGAGCTTTCAGTGTGTGCAGCAAGGAATAGGCTGTTTGTCAGGGGTGCGGAGTGAAGGATTCAGGGAAGACAGGGAGGAATCGGGACATACAGGCTGGAAGTGGCTGTGGACACACCTCCCGATGTCTTTAGACACAACGTTAGCCACGTTAACCACCACCCCCGAGACATCCGTGAGGCCAACGAGGAGTTAATTGGAAGCTAATGGGGGCCAGACCAATGGCCAAAATAGTGTCCGTGCTTAGACACGACGCACAGTCACGAGGCAAACATCTTAAACACCCAATCCCCGTTGCATCTACAGACACCCGTAGGCTCAGGCTCAGACAAACCTCCAGGGGAAGGGAGTTCCATAATTGAGGAGCAGCCATTGGGAACACCTCCATGCACACACGGCACATGCAAGAGGGCACTCCTGGCTGATCACAGGGGCCATGATGGAACACTGAGGGGGCAATGGGGCTTTAGCTTGATTTTATAAAAAGGGGGAAACTGGGGCATCTAGCCCCTAGACTCAGTTTCTATCCCCAAGCACTGAAAGACTGAGCTCAGAGTAAGGGAGCAGAGATGAAGACATCCACACAAAGCGAGAGGATGGATCCATGGTACAAATCCATAATCTGGACACCCCCTCTCCCTGACCGCACCCCTACACCCAACCTCTATGTGGCCCTACACCCAACCTCTATGTGGCCCTCAGAGTTTGTACTAATTTTCAGTGGCCCCTGGAAGGGAAAAGGTTCCATGCACCATCAACCAACCAAGAACAGCACTTTTCCTGCATTCAAAAGACTTTGAGTTCATGTCACTAAGGTTAATGAAATCTAGATTCACGACGGTTAAGCACATCAGAACATATACACATATTAAAACAGCTTCACATAAACTACTGGGGACAAACCTGATATTATCTCAGGTAACTCCCAAAGAGGATTTTTTTCCTCAAAGTGCAAAAAATTTAAACATTTCGTCTCTTGCACATAATGCAGTGTTAAGGGACTCCACAGTTGTTCCACATGTGGGGGGAAAGGGATGGGAAGAGGCAGCAAATGTGTCCGTAACAAAACAAGAATGGGAGTTAATCTGTAAAAATATTAAATTTGCTACTCCCAATTCTAGACTTTGAGCTATCCAATTTAAAATTATTAATATATATCATTTATCACCAATAAAATTGCATAATTTTAAATTATCACAGTCGGATCTATGTTGGAGATGTCATGCTGATGTTGGTAGTTTAAATCATATGTTTTGCTCTTGTAATATGTTAAATTCTTTCTGAAAGCAAGTGTTTAATCACTCACTCAGTTCAATTTTATTATGCTTGACCATTGGTCATCACAAAAGCAAAATACAAAACATCATAATTTCAAATAAAATAGCTTAACCTAATACAAATTAGGAAAAGGACTAAAATATAAACACTTTTCCTAGTAACCAGGAGTTCCAGCCCCTAGAGTAAATTATTTTAAAACAACCAAGCAAACTGAACAATAAGACTATAAGCAGGATAAACCCAAACCCTATTTTCGGCAACATACCTCAGAGCATCTGGTGACTAGTCAGTTCCTGGGTTAAACTCACTCATTTGGAAGTTTTGGGCAAAGGCATTGTGGGCAAAATTAAGAAATTTTTCTCTCAATAAAAAGGCCCGGACCAGGAATGAAGACACATCTATAGTACACCTTGAATATTGTGTGCAGTTCTGGTCGCCCTATCTCAAAAAAGACATAGCGGAACTAGAAAAGGTACAGAGAAGGGCAACAAAAATGATCCAGAGTATGGAACAGCTCCCGTATGAGGAGAGGCTTGATAGGTTGGGGTTCTTCAGCTTGGAAAAAGAGACGGCTGAGAGGAGATATGATAGAGGTCTATAAAATCATGAGCGCGGTGGAACTTGTAAACAGGGAATGGTTATTTACCCTCTCAACTAGTACTAAAACTAGGGGATACTCCATGAAACTCACAGGTGGCAGAGTAAAAACAAACAAAAGAAAGTATTTTTTCACTCCGCATACAATTAGGTTGCGGAATTTACTGCCAGAGGAAGTGGTCAAGGCTAGCAATATAGCTGAATTTAAGAAAGGTTTAGACAAGTTTCTGGAATATAGGATTGGGGAACAAAACCCTTTACTGTCGGGAGCCTGGGGAGGACCCACTTGAAATGGATAGCATGGTGACCTGTTGGGTGCTTCTCCCAGGCCCCCGTGATTGGCCACTGTCTGAGACAGGATGCTGGGCTCGATGGACAGTTGGTCTGACCCAGTATGGCACTTCTTATGTTCTTACGTTGCGAGGATAAATTGTTTAGAAATATTCTGGTTAATTCAGAGCCCGTACGCTCAGTACCTGTCCCTAGATGGGTATTCACATTTTTAACTCTTAGAGTCTGATAGAGAGGGCACTCAAACAGAACATGACCTGTCGTCTCTGCCTCTAGCTGATCGTAAGGGCAAATACATAGGGCGAAAGGAATACCATCCTTCCACCCCTCCAAAGCCCTAGTTGGAAGTGCATTAAGTCAGGCCGAGGAAAAAATAAAATAAATAAATAAATAGAAAAATACGTCTGAACGAAGTACCTTGCAAAAGGTATTGAGGTACTGCCTTCGGGATCAAATCATGATAATGACTCAAAGAGGGGTAGAGAGAGATTTCCGCTCTATCCTGCTGACAGTGGATATCATTTAGTCTGAGGCGGATTTCAGAACGTGCCTCAGGAAAACTCTTAGAGGTCAAAGAGGGTAAATCTAATCCCACTGATTGCAGCTTCCCGGAAACTACCTGCCTCCAGACATCGAAAAATGGGTCGGCAACCAAATAAGGAAAGCAGCCATAGGAGTCACTCAGATGAATTCTTAGCCATAAATGAAAAGCGCTATCCCAAACCCCAACATCTCACCCAGGCTGTCCAAATTCAAGCCTAAAGGAAATATTTGGGATGCTTTTAGTGATCTCATTAGAGAGCGAATGGATTTTGTTTGAGAATTGTACAAAGCTGATGGAGCATCTACAGCCCATAGAAGCCATAAAGAAATTGCGCCCGACTTCTAGCATTAAAGACCTGTAGAGCTGGTAATACTCTACCGTCCTTTTTACGCAAAAAATAGCCCAGAAGAGCTCTTGACGAGCCAACTGCTCTATCCAAAGAGACGTTGCGATGGAGACTCCAGCTTCAATTTTTCTGGAAAAATATTCCCAAATACTGATAAAAGTTCACCGGGGCTAGGGCATGACTAAATGATCATTTATATATTCTATGTTCCAGTCCAAAGACCAGAACCAGCATCTTTGAGTAGTTAACCTCAAGCTTTTTGGTACTGCAAAATTCTGAAAGTGCCTTGATTTGCCGAAGCATTCCAGTCCGAGTCTGTGAGAGAATCACAGCATCATCTGCATATAAAAGACAGCCAACTGGTCTGCTTCCCAGTTTTGGTGGAAAAAAATCTCTGGTTGGCCAAAGTTATGCCCATATCATTAACAAAAATGTTTAAAAGTGTAGGGGCCAAAACACACCCCTGGTGAACTCCCCTAGAGTATAAAATACAAGCTGTGAGATGTCCCTGGGCATTAAATTTAAGTGCCAGAGAGGTTCTTTGGTGGAGAGCCTTGATGAGAAAGAGAAGGTGTTTGTCTATAGAAGACGCATCCAGTTTAGACCAAAGGAAGTCCCTATCAATAGAGTCAAAAGCCGCCCGCAGATCAACAAACAAAGCAAAGAGTCTTCTGTTTTTTGCTACGTACTTCTAAGCCAAATGAGATAAGATCAAACAATGATCTAAAGTTGTGCGGTTCGGCTGAAAGCCCACTTGTTCAGGTCATAAGAAGTTGGTATCATGCAACCATTTAGATAAGGACTTCACCAGTAGTTTGGCATAAAGCTTGCCTATTTGGGATAATAAACTGATTGGTCTATAATTAGCTGGATCGTTTTATACACCGGCACCACAACTGCCTCAGCCCAAGAATCTGATATGGATCCTGAATCATTGATTTTAGTAAACAAAGAAGCTAGAAAAGGGCCGCACCAATCTTTGTTACTTTTTAGCAGCTCGGCTGGAATTAAATCAGATTCAGGAGCTTTATTGGTTTGCAATGCATCTATTAAATCTGCCACTACCAGTTCATCCACCAGAGGCCATTCCAGAAGATCACTAATCTGGTTTTGAGATCCTTCAGCTAACTGTTAAGGTAACAAATCCCTGAAGTACGCTTCCCATTTGTGCTTTGAGATCAAAATCTGCCCAGGACTTCTTTCTCTCCCCAAAGAATAATTTATAATGTGCCAGAACTCTGAGGAATCTTTGGTCCTAGACGCTTGAAGCAAGGCCTCCCGCTGTTTATTCTCGTAAACTTATTTTTTCTTTTTGATAAGATTTCTATATTCCTTTTTCAGCTTAAAGAAAACCTTAGGGAGGAATTTGCTTATACCTGACCTATAATTTCCATATATTGAAAAAATAAGTTGCTTGGCCTGTTTGCAATCTGAGTCAAACCACGGTTTGGAACCCCTACGACTGATTCTTGATCGCAAAGCAAGGCTACGTTGTAAAAAAGGCTTAACATATGCCAACAATTCAGCATACAGAGTAGAAGTCGAAATTTGATCAGAGGAGGTGACCGCTATTATTGTATCTCTGATTTTAAGAACTTCAGCAGAGTTCAACGTGGAGTTCCTAGAAGAGGCCAATAAGTTGTTCCATGAGCACCTAAGCTGTCTCTTATACACATCTAGATGTGTATAAGAGACAGGACTAATACCAATGGACTAATTAGATGGCTACCCACCCAAAAACTCCCAATACTAGAGATAAGATTTGGGGAGATAAGAATATAGTCTACCACACTGGCCCCTAAATGTGATAAAAAGGTATATTCTCCTTCAAAATTGAAAGCAGCTGAACCATTGATGACTTACAGATTTACATGGATAAGAAATTTAACCAATGAAATACCCGAGGCATTAATTATCTGGTCTTTAGATTTCCTATCATGTAATGAATTCCCCTGAGGGATAGACGGGCAATACGGAGCTAATGCGATATCATTTGGCCCCAATCGGGCGTTAAAATCTCCTGCTAAAAGCAATCCGGCATCTGGATAAATTTGAAGAACCTGATCAGTAAATGACTCCAACTGCTCCCAATAAACCTTTTTAAAGGATCTTGCATTTGCTGGAGGGAAACATATTGAGAGTAAAATAAGAAACAAGGAGTCTATTTTAAATACTACTTCCACCGCAATTGGGGGCAAAATTAACTTATCTATAATTTCAACCTCAAGCTTCTTAGAAATTAAACAGGCAATCCCGGCCATAGGTCGACCTCTGTCTGCTAATTGGACCGCAGGAACTTCAAAAGAAACATAGCCCTGTATGTCCAAGGGATCTTTACTCCATGTTTCCTGTAGCAAAATGAAGTCAAAAGTTGCCAAAAAGGATACAAAAGATTGATCCAACAGACGGGATCTCCAGCCAGAAATATTCCATGAGCACAGTGACAGAGTTCTCCTTCCCTGGTCAGTCTTGTTTCATGATAGGGTATCTACAGGAGCTAGCCCTGATTTCAGCAAAGCCTCATTCTTCCCCGTAGCTGTACTTATATGATTAGGTTGAAAATAAGTCACCTCCCAATTCACGGGATGTAAAGGAGGAGGAATCACTACCCTCTGGCAGCTTTGGAGAAGATTTTAAAATTGGTGATCCAGGTAAGGGCAAAACATCTGGGATTGGCTCAGTTTTCTGATTTCAAAATGTATGGGTTTTAAGTCATACCTTCCTTTAAACTGACAATATTAGGAGATACTTGCTTCTCTATTATCACTTAATATTCCATTAAAGAAGTTACTACTTATCTCTCTGTTGGTGGTAAAAAGGTTAATTCTGTCTAAGTGGAAGGATAAGACTCCTGTTCTTCAGTCTTGGGGAAATGCTATTCTTGATGTGATGATTTTAGAGAAAACTATATATTGTTCGGAAGACAAATCTCAAGTTCATGACCAGGTATGGCAAAAGGTTTTTGAGACAACAAGTAATGACAAGTGTTTCAATTGCTTCTTATAAATATGTATTTTTAATAATGTATTTGTGTATGTAAGATGTGAAATTTATTTTACTTTTTAAATATATCTAACTATCTTAGATACGTGTAATGCTGTAACTGGGGTAATTTGAAGTTTATGTATTTAGTTAGTTTCAATTTTTGTATCCTTTTTTTCTTCTTTCTGTAGGAAAACCATTTGAGTTCAAGTGCTGGCATCCTCACGAGTTGCACTGAGAGTGGAAATTACTAATGAGCAGAATTCTTGACATTTAGGTTCAGAGCACCTATATTTGGGGTGTGCAGAATCCTGGTAAAGTAATACAAGCAGGAGGGCTCATGGAATAGGATTCTCCGGTGGAAGGCACACAAGAAGCACATTAAACCACCATAGAGAAGCAATCAGTATCACAGAGCAGATAGCCCCTTACGCAATGGGGAGAGGAATGATTTAGGATTAGAAAAGCACTAGTAGCAGGATGAAATTCAGGAAAGGAAACTTCTGAATGACAAAATTTTGCTAATGGAGAAATTATCAAGAACTGGAAGAGTCCTTCAAGGGAAGCAAAGGAAATACACAAAGCACTAGTAAACATACAGGAGAGAAATATGTAAGAGAGTAAAAGATAGGCAATACAGGTTTTTCTACCTCCAATTTCCCTTCCTCGAGTGTAATTCCACAAACAACTAACAACAATTCTACGAGGATCTTCCTTCTCTCATATCCTGCTGTACCCTAGCGTGGAGCCGTTCTCTTGCAATATTTCCTCCAGCCTGTGTGTAAATGGCAGCCCTATTAGCATAGTGAGAAGAAGCTGTTGCTTTGGTGTCTGGAGACGCTCATTAGCAGTGACAAGAGTCAATTCTACTCTGCTGCCAACTTACATACGACAAAGCCGTGCCCCCGCCAGCTGTTGATCTAGCAGCATGCAGCAAATGCCGGTGCAATGCTGCAAGACTGCAGTCATTTACCGCCTCTATCCCTTCCCTGCTTTCAGGAAACAGGTGGGCGCGTGCCATCTTCCATTCCTAAACCCATCATTTTCACGCCTAACGTAATTATTGTTAATAGGATTCTTTGTAATCTTGGTTCCAGGTATTTTGACTAAACTAGCATACTGCAATCTTTTCATGTCGGAAGATATCAGCTTTTAATCATTCCCGTTCCTCCCATAAAGACTCATGGAAAAAAGGGCCTGAAGATACTCTATTAAGGTTTAACAATAATAATAATAATAATTTTAATAATCTGATTAATAATAGTTCCTTGCATTCCTACAGGAACTTTCATCCAAGGATCTCAAAGCACTTTACAAAACAATTTGCCCTCACCGCAATTTACAAAATGGGAAACTAAAAGAAAGGAAAAAAAGAGAGAGTTTGCATGACATTTTCAAGGTCATGCTGTAAATCAGGCACAGACTGGTAATCACTAGAACAGATGGAAGACAACAACAACAACAATGCCTTCCTTGGGTTATGTCTCTAACCCCTCCCCTCCCACACACTTGGTCCTAGCCCCTTAGACACACACCCCTTCCCCCTGAAACGTAGCGAGATTTCTTGTGCAATTTGAAGGAGAAAAACCATGGGCCTCCTGTCCTGTTAGTTGTTCAATCATTCTGGATCTTTTTGTTTGGGTCAGGTCACTTCCAAAGGGGCCCCTTGGCATCAAACTGAGCCCCCTCACTCCACGGTAGCTACGCCCCTGTCTCCAAACCACCCCCACCCCCGAGCTCAGTACAGCCCCTCCCCACCCATGGTCAGCACTTAACATTGGTCTGCCTACTTGTAAGTATGCCCCCACAGGAAGTGGTTTGTTCCATGCTCCCACACTGCAGATAGCAGCTCGGAGATGATGGTTATTTATTCCCCTCCCCAATTTATATGCACCCTTCCCACAGAGGTTCAGGGCGTCTTACAATCATAAAAACATGCAGTACAATGGTGCCTCTCACTGGGAAGGAGTATAATAGCATCCACTTTCAAGACCAATATTCCACACTTCAGCAGAGTGGAATTTCAAAATTCGAACCCAGACTTGAATTTTTCAGCACTATGCAGGTCACGCTACACTCCGTCTAGGTCCAGTATTCCCAAACTAGGGGCTTGGGACCCCAAGTGGGATTACACCATGGGGCTGCAATCCTGATGGATATCCCTGTCCTTTGTAGTTCTTGTTGCTGTTTGGGAGGTCACGGAATTACATGTAAGTAATGGGAGGGTTAAGTTGGGGTTTTATATATTTGGTATATTTTATGGTTTTGATATTTCTCCCCAATTATGGGGAGGTTGTTATGCTCCCTTATTTTTATCCGTTTTGTCCCCTTTTTGTATTGTTTTATGACAGATTTCATGTGTGTTTTTATTTTGTAAGCTGCCATGGGCTGCCTTTGGCAGGAGGGGTGGGGTAATAAATGTTTTAAAATAAAAATTAAAAATATAAAATAAGTTCTAAAATGGGGGTCATACAGGCAAATAGTTTGGAAGCCCCTAAACTAGTTGTCTGAATATCAGGTACCCAAAAAAAAGCACTTAAAAAAAAAAAGCACAGTTTTACTTTCTTCCAGAGGACAGATCGCACTCTCCAAATCTCTCCTCTTTGATGCTGCGTCCCTACAAAATCACTGTTGGTCGTTTTAAAGAACAAAGGCATTGCTGTCAGAAGTCTTATTTAAACAAGCTTAACAGAAGTGCCATTCTAGATTAGGCCAAACATTCATCTACCCCAGCATCCTGTCTCTGATAACGTCCAGTACTGAATGCCCCAGGAGACGAGTCCAAGAACAGGTTGACCATCATGACTAGTAGTCATTGATGGGCCGAGCCTCCATTCATTCGTACAATCCTTAATCTTAAAAGTATAGCTTGTAAAGGAGCTCTTTTGTTTTGTTTGACTACCACAACTAGTGATAAGACAAAAGCCAGAACCCAGGTTGGCTGCACTGCAGTGAATACGGGCCTCTGGACAATAGTATGGACTTTCAACAACAACAAAAGAAGACCTTAACGAGTACGTATTCCCCCCCCCAGGATCCTGAGCTAAATTCATACTACATTAATTGCATTTTTGATCCCTTATGTGAGACACCCAAAAACGAACACAAAGCTGGCTCCTTCCACCTAGCTAAAACACCTTTCTTTTTTTCTCAGCTTTATGATATTTCAGGCTCTGTTTACAAGACGATAAATCAGTCCATTTCCCCCAAGGTCTATGCGGTGCATCCAAGTGGATTTAAAGAGCACAATTCCATGCTGCAGAGCTGTGAAAATCTAAGGCGCCTTGAACTTAAGCAGCTAGCCGTAAGCTGAGCAGGTGCGGAATTGCACATGACAACTGTCACCATCACAGCACTATCCACCATCACAGACTCCCCCCACCCACCCCCAACATAAATCTTGCTGTGGAATTCCAGGGGTACTTCTGTCACCACTCTGCAACTTCTGTAACTAAATTAATCCAGACTATCCAATCTTTGCTCTACTCCTTTTACAGTTCTAGCCACCAAGACCGACTTTAGGTAGGGGCAGTAAGAGCAGTCGCCCTGGAGCTCTCTCCTCACTGCTGATCCTGAGGGGTCTGGGAAGCACCAAAAACTCTACTGCTATTCCTGCAGGGGCCTGCCCCCACTCCTAAGATTCGTAGCCATGACAGGTCTCCTGAGGGCCCCTCGAGAGCCATATTGGGCATACTGAAGACAAGCACCAGACTGTCAGTTATAAGGCTCGGGGTGTGTGTGATTATTTCTGCACTGGGCCCCACAAATTCTAAGGCCAGTTTCTATCCGATTAAACTTGTAATTGAGATGCATGTGCTAAGAGGGAACACAGCAGGCAGTTCACAAAACACATGCAGCACTGTACAGTCAAGGTTCATTGAATATACGTTGTAATTTAATCTGCAGAGCCAAATTACAGGCTCTTCCTTAAGTTGATTTAGCTAGAGGATATGAATGCCAAGCAAGAACCAAATTATCACATTAAGCAAGTTGTATTTTATTTATTTTAAGACTTAGAGCATGTAAATGCATTTAGAGGACCCCGTACACAGGTTGCATAATAAGCCAAGAGAGAGACTGCTGCATCCCACAATGCTGAGCTAGTGACTCACACCAGAAAATATAGTTAAAGAGCAAAGAAAAGGGGGGAGGAGGGGAAGGTTGATAAAAGCGGGAAGCTGTGCAACTCCATAACTCAAAGGATATTTAATTTAAAAATTAATGCTAATCTATAACATTAAAATGGAAACAGGGAGCCTGCCATCTCTTATACCCTGATCATTACATTTTTAAAGGTGCAAACAAGTGCATTATATAACCCTGACCCTTAAATGCCGGCAGCAAAGAGAGGCTCTGAATGATCCCATGTGCTTTGCTGGAGGAAGCCTCTGCAGCAAGGGGTCTTAAGCTGCAGGATGCAAAAGACTTGCAAATGGGTCATAAGATGCTCACAAGAAAGAAGAGCCTTCTTTTATCTCTGCAGCTCCCCTGCAACCCGATCTCTAATGCAGGAGTGGGAAACCTCAGGCTCCCGATGCGGCCTACAGCAGTTTTTTATTTGGCCCCTTTCCAGTGCCTGGATCTGGCCCCAGGATCCAGTTCCTATCTCCAAGCACTGAACGACTGAACTCAAGGGAAGGGAGCAGAGATGAGGGCATGCGCACAAGGACAGAAATGGGGTACACACAGCGCCCGTCCCCAACCTCTATCTGGCCTATAAAGCTTGCACTAATTAAGTGGTCTCCAGTAGGGAAAAGGTTCTTCCCCCTGTTCCAATGGATTCTCACCCCACTCACCACGCCGGCCCTGACCGAGTGTCCACCTGCAGCCACCTCGCCAGCCCTGACCGAGTGTCCACCTGCAGCCACCTCGCCGGCCCTGACCGAGTGTCCACCTGCAGCCACCTCGCCGGCCCTGACCGAGTGTCCACCTGCAGCCACCTCGCCAGCCCTGACCGAGTGTCCACCTGCAGCCACCTCGCCAGCCCTGACCGAGTGTCCACCTGCAGCCACCTCGCCGGCCCTGACCGAGTGTCCACCTGCAGCCACCACGCCAGCCCTGACCGAGTGTCCACCTGCAGCCATCAGGCTCTGTGGTTTCCACCATGCCAATCTGATGGAGGAGGGGAGCCAACATGGTCTATTGCATGAGGAGGAAGCAAGACCATTTTGAACACAGTGATGATGCTTGAGAAGCAACAGCGTCCCAAGGAGATGTCCTCTACTCCTCACCTCATTGATTCTATTTTAAAGTATTTTACGTGAAACCAACGCTGTGAAACGTGTGGGGTCGGCTTCGTTCTCCAGGGCTGTTTTCTGTTTATCCACAGTGCAAGAACCACAGGGGCAGCATCCAGGCAAGCATAAACCAAGCTGCAAGGAGAAGGACTCAGCCAACATTCCAGGGCAGTTGGAACGCGCACCCGGGAGTGACAGTTGGAGGATGTTTGGAGGCATCTTGGAGACAGATTAAATTAATCAAGAGGGCTGGGATAGGCTTTATTTGTGACTGATTTCAGCTTTGTTTATTTAAATAGTTATTTCCTCTTTTATTTGCATGTGTGCATTATTAAGTTTACAATAAATGAGTTTGTTTACCAGTTTTTAATGTGCCCTCTTTTTTTTATTAATCTCATAGGCTTTAAAAAGGATCGCATTATACCAGACATGAAGTTAGTCCAAATGTCAATTAAACCCAGTTGGGCAAAATCATTGGTGCCTTCCCTGTGCAAATGTCCCTAGCCTGCCCACTAACATGGGTCACGTCTGACCAGGAACAAAAAATAAATAAAAGAAGAAAAAGAAAAAAGAAAAGAATTCAGTTTTTTCCCCTCTTTCTGTTCTTGGTTGTTTAGCTCAAATTGCTGATAGGGCTGATTGAGAAGATGGTTTTCATGGCCAGGACACACACTGAGCAACGATCAGTCATCATGGGATAATGTCTACAGTGGCTCAAAAATCATCCATGATTTTTTTTTTCTGTCTAAATAAAAATATTCTGTTTCAGAAACACACCTGTAGCAGGGGGTCTTCTCAGGGCCACATGGGGCACTGGGGTCTCACCCTGGGAATTAGCTCACCCCACTGCCATGCCTCTTCAGCACGAGCCTTGGCTGAATCCCCCTCTAAGGGAGGGGGTATAGGACCCAACACAGTCCAGAGGGTATCAACTCACATTCCTTTATTTGTACTGTCCAGTGTTCACAGACCCTGGGCTGCCGGAACAGTCGCCTCCACCCTGCAGGCCCAGGTCAGTCTCTCTCAAGCTCTAGAGCACCACAATATCAACCCTCAAAGTCCATACAGCAAGGCCTCAAAGCCCCAGGCTCTGGCCAAGCCTTCCCCAGGCAAGAGGCTCCCTCGTGGGTACAGCCTCTCCCACTTGCCTGGGTCCCTCTGGTTCTCCAGCCTTCAGCACCTTGCAGAGCATAGAGTGGGACAGCTTCTTCAAGGAGATGTTGCTCCTTCAGCTCCCTAACAGAGATTGCCTTCCTCGCTGCCTTGCCTCTCCTTATATCCAGGCTGAGTAGGCGTGGCCAGGCTTCCTCTTCTTAGTCTTAAAGGGCCAGTGTCCTGCCCACTCTGTCCCAGGGTCTTTCAGCCTGTTTGCTCACCAGCTGATCCCCAGCTATGGTGCTGGCTCTGCTACATCCCTGGGCGTGTTCAGCCCTCTGGCTGACCCACGCAGCCCCCTTCTTAAAGAGGCAGCAGCCACACAGGACTGCTCCCTGTTACAACACCCCTTTAAAATTAAAAAACAAACGAAATAACCCAATCTTAAGCTTTTAATCAAAATACCAAAAAATGTTTACAAACAATTTTGCAATCCAACATTTTCTTTCCTGACAAAAATTTTCATGGCAAACACTTTCCATCTCCAAGAAAACTCTAGTAACAACCACCATTAGCCACTGCCACAATGGTTCATTTCTGGTAGTATGGTGAAACAAAGGGTGTGAAAAAGCAGGCAACAGCCCCTTTAAGGGAAACTGCTCATCACCTTGGCCCCGCCTCCTCTGGGGGCTATAAAAGCAGCAATCTTCAGATCTCTGGCAGTCTACTGTAGGCCACCAAGCTAGAAGGAGCAAGAACCTTTAACTGGCCTTTGTGGAAGGCTGGGACTGACGGTGCAAAGCCGGGAGGAACTAAAATCACCACTGAAGGCACTGGAAGCCATGGTGGAGCTCGCTCCAACACTTCTAAGAAATGTTTGAGCCAAAATAATAATAATAAATAATTATTATATTATTATTATTATTATTATAAAAGATTTGTTATCCTGCCCCATCCTGCTACAGGCAGCTCAGGGTGGCATACAGTTAAAAAGCATTAAAAAAAATTACGTACAACTTAAAACAATAAACCCATCAATTCCCCCCTCCCTCCCCCGTCCCATCCCTACCCGTCTCTCTCACCAAATGCCTGGCGGAACAGCCACGTCTTACACTGACGTCTGAAAGAGGGAAGGCCGTGGGCCAAACGAACCTCTGCTGGGAGGGAGTTCCACAACCGAGGTGCGGCAACCGAGAATGTCCTCTCCAGAGTGGCCCCCCCCCGCCAAACACAGGGCGCCCCCGGCCAACTGCAATGGCCGTTCCAGAACCCGGGGAGTGAGGCGGTCCTGCAGGTAGGTGGGGCCCAGGCCGTGTAGGGCTTTAAAGGTCAACACCAACACCTTGAATTGGGCCCAGTAGGCAACCTGCAACCAGTGCAGAGAACGAAGCACCAGTGTTATGTGCTCTCGGCAGCCCATTCCCATCAGGAGATGGGAATGGGCCGCCAATTTGCATGACCAAAGACTACTGGGTGGCCTGGTGACACCATCTCCCCGCCCCCTGGTTCACTCTGCTGAGCTGTTGCTGCCTCAGGTGCGACTGGTGCATATGGGCACTGGGGGCTGTGACCTCCTTCTCCCCATGGCACCCCCTGGCCTGCACCTGCATCCCACAAACCTCTTATCTCGCCTGAGGCACTGCCACACCTGTGTGTGGACTGCTTCCCTGAAGACACCCCCCAGCTGGCAGGGCACTCTCTGTCTGGAGCGAACACCCAGAGCATCACAGCCAGAACATGTGGCCAGCAGCAGGCAAGGGGTTCTAATTGGAACCCAGCAGCCATTAGAATCATGCCTCCCAGGCAGTCCTGCTCCTGGTTCCTTCCCCCCCAACCCCCTTCTGGCCCTGCCTGACCCGGCCTGGCCTGGCTGTGATGTGAGGTGGGTCACTCTCCAGAGTGAACACCCAAAGCATCATAGCCGGGAGGTGCGGCCAGCAGCAGGCAATGGGTTCCAATGGGAGCCCAGCTGTCATTAGAATCAATAGCCTGGCAGGGCACTTTGAAAAAACACCTTCCAGGGCAGACCCTCTGACTTCTCTCCCCCCTCCCTTCAGTGGGCAGAGCCAGACTGCCGTTTCAGTAGAGCCAAATTTCTGCACATGGCCATGACCGCAGCTGCCTGCTCCTGTCTGGTAAGTTTCAGGGTCCCTGGGCTCCAACTTAAATTAAATATTTGTTTTTCTTCCCCTGGGCAGATTGTAAGCCTGGGGTGGTGAGGGTAGACTGGGGGGAGTTGTGTACCTTAAGATTAAATTGTGTCCCCTGCTTGCCCCCATGTGCACTGTGGGGGCTTGCTTCCAGGGACGGTGCACATTACAGGGCACCAGGGGCACTGCCTCTCCTGACCTGATCCCCCTCCACACGCTCTTCATGCTTTTAAAAAGAAAGAAGAAGAAAATGGAAAAAAACCACCCTCACCTGAGTCCCGACGGCGCGGGAACAACCCGCTCCAGACTTGTTCCAAGTCCTCCACGTTCAGCAATCAGCTGATCAGCATCAGCTGCGTGCTCAGTGTTGTTGTGCCTTCCTGCGCACATGTGCAGGAGCTGGAGGCCTTTGTGTGGTGGAGAAGCTGAGGGGGTGGGGGCCAGTGCCTCCTGCTGAGCCTGCTCTAAGGAGTCCCTTAAGGGACAAAAGCGCTTTGGGAGGGTTGGGTTAAAAGCTGTCTCTTATACACATCTAGATGTGTATAAGAGACAGGCTCTAAGGAGTCCCTTAAGGGACAAAAGCGCTTTGGGCAGCTGGGCTTAGAGCCCATGCTGCCTGAATGGGGAAAAGCACTTTGTTTTTCCCATCAGTGGGGGCAGTGTTCCACAGAGCCCTATGGGCTGCTGTGGAACACGCTGTCTGTACTGCAGACCCAAACGCCCAGGCAGTGTGCAACTGTGCACAGCTGCTGCTGAGGGCTCAGACTGCCTGCCTGTACCCCACCCCTAGGGTGGGGTTAAAAGAGAGCTCTCCTCTTTTGGCACCGTGATCTGCGTCATTTTGGTGGAGAGAGTGTGCTGGTTGGCCTGGCTGCTGCTTGGCCTGGCTTGTTTGTGGCTTTGTTACCCCACGCTGCTGCAGGACCTGCATCAGACACATCCCCATTGGTGAGTTAAGTTATGCAATTGACTATGCAATGTTTGGCTAAGGGCTTGGCTTTTATGGCTTTTTTTTGTTTGGGTCACTGGGTTGGGTGTGTGTGTGTGTGTGTGTGTCTGGGAGAGACACTGGGGAATGAGGGGGGGAGTGGAGGACTGGGGAAATGGGGCTGCTGGGAGACACTGGTGAAAATGGGGCTGGGGTAAGAGGGGAATGGGGCTACTGGGGAAAATGGGGCTTCAACAGCGCTGTAAAAGTGAAGTATGTTTTGGGGGACAAGTGGAATTCCTCGTTTATGCTTTTGTGGTGTACTAAGACTTCACATAATATGGTTCAGTTGGCTGAAGATCTGGTTTGCTTTTGCTTGTTCTGTGTTCGTGTTTGCGTGTGCACTGCTGGTTTCCCCTGCTCCTCTCCCAAAACCCCCAAGCACATACAAAGGCCGTGGCTATTTTCTGGGGGCCCCGCTGGCCATGGCTACTCATGGTTAAAATTGGTCTCTTTCTTGGCTGTTTTTGACAAACCGTCTTCTTTTTGTTTTACGGGTGGGGGACCTAGGAGCTTGGATGGAAGGGTTTCCAATCTGGAATGTTCTTTGCATTTTAAAATGGCCCGGCCCTTTGCAATTTGGTGGGATGTTGTGGCAGGCTTTTTCACTAATGGCTAGTCCTTGGATGAATGCTCCGTGTCTGGTTGCAGCAAAAACTACCTCTTACATTGGAACAGAGCTGTGTAGCATGTTTTGGGGGACAAGTGAAAATCCTCGCTGCTGCTTTTATGGTGTGCTAAGGACTGCACATAACATTGTTGCCTTAAGATGGTTTGCTTTGCTTGCTCTGTGTTTGCATGATGCATTGCTGCTTTCCTTCTCCCCCCCCAAGCATGAGTAGAGAGGCCATTTTGTAAATTAGTGGGTCTACTGGTCGTGGTTACTCTATTTCAAAATGGTCACTTCTCTGTTTCACTGCTGCTCCCTGCTGGAATTTATTTATTTATTTATTAAAAGCATTTAGTATCCCACCCCTCCTGCCACAGGCAGCTTAGAGCGACTCACAACAGCGTACATCAACAATTTAAAATCATAAAACATACTATTACACTCTCATCCCTCTCCTCCCCCCCACCCCCACCCCCTACCCATCTCCCCCACCAAACACCTGGCGGAACAGCCAGGTCTTGCAGATAGGCAGGGCCCAGACCGTTTAGGGCTTTCCAGGTTAAAACCAACACCTTGAATCGGGCTCGGAAGACTATCGACAGACAGTGCAGAGAACGGAGCACTGGTGTAATGTGCTCCCGGCAGCCCAGTCCCACCAGGAGACAGGCCGCCGCATTCTGCACCAGCTGCAGCTTCCAGGCCGTCACCATGGGTAGCCCCACGTAGAGTGCATTACCAGTCTAGTCTAGAGGTGATGAAAGCATGAATGATGGTGGCCAGGTCGGAGTCCGACACGTACGACCTAAGCTGACGTACCAGATGTAATTGGCGAAAGGCACCCCTCGCCACAGCCTCCACCTGGACATCCAGGCAGAGCTGCGCATCAAGGAGTACCCCCAGACACTGTACCTTGGGAACCAATGGAGGACAGACCCCATCAATGATGGGGCCGTTAACTCCATCGCCTTCTTCACCAGCATCACCTCCGTCTTGTCAGGATTCAGCTTCAGTCGATTAGCCCCCATTCAATCCCCCACATCTGTCAGACATCAAGTAAGCACAGAGATTGCAGGGTCTGGGTCGGCTGAAAGAGAGAGGTATAGCTGAGTGTCATCAGCATACTGGTGACACCGTATGCCAAACCTCCTGATCACCTCGCCGAGAGGCTGCATGTATACGTTGAAAAAGAGGGGGGACAACACCGAACCCTATGGGACACCACATGTGAAGTCTCGGTATGATGAAAAACACTCCCCGAGTACCACTCGTTGGGTTCTCCCAGTCAGGAACGAGCGGAACCATTCGAGAACAGCCCCGACCACCCTGCACAGTCCCGCAGGCGTGCCACCAACATCTCGTGATCCACAGTATCAAAAGCAGCTGACAGATCTAATAGGACCAACAGTTTTTGCCAGAGCAGCCAAAGAGCAACATCTCCCTGAATAAGCCGTCACACTCTAGGCTCTCCAAGGTCCTGAAGGCAGGAGAACCAGAGGGATCCAGATGGAATAGGAATAAACCCTGCACAAACAGCTGCAACGTTTTCCTGAAGCACGGTTTGGAACTACAGATTATTCCCAGAGATCGTGCTGGGAGCTGTCAACACCCAATCACTCCTTTCTGGAACAAGAGCGGGACTATCAAGCTGACCAGCCAGCGCTCAAAGGTGGTGTTGGAACAGCGGAGGGAAGTGCAGAGGAACTGGTGCTGGGACTGGTGAGAGTGGCGTTGGAAGAGGCATGCCAGGTGGCAAAAATGATGGGAGCTGGAAGACTGTGCTTGCCCCCCCGTTTGGACTATCTAGGGGAGGCGTGTGTGCCCGTGAGTGCCGTTGGAGGAGGAAGAGAAGGAGCAGAGTGCTTGGACCCTCCCCACCTTTACCCCGAAAGATACGTTGCAGGAGGGTTTGAGCGTTGATCCTCCCTCCCCTTGCAAAGACTGTGAGAGGAGGCGGCTGCTATCCCCTCCCTCTGCCAACGCTGTTGATCCCAGAGAGCTGTGGGACAGCTGTGGGACTCAGGGGTTATTACCTGATGGTCGGAGGGAAACGCTGCCGCTGCCACCACCCCCGGTGTCATCAAGGGGGCGGGGGTGGGGAAAGTCCACTTCCGGGCTGCCCCTACAAGAGCAGGGGGCGGCTGGCGGCCGTGCCAGCGGCACGTGCCAAAGGGGCACGGCCAAAGGGGTGTGCCCTATGGCATGGCCCTTCGGCGTGGTCCGACAGCTGGAGAGGGAGCCTAATATTCTTGATGTTTGGTGGGAAGGGGAATTGAGGCGGAGGGGTATGTTCCTTCCTGGTGAGAGCAGGAGGGTCTTAGTGTATGGGGGGAGGAAGATGGGGAGGAATTGGGTTGTGAGGAGGAATTGATGTGAGGAAATTGTGTTTGATAAATAGGAGGAGGATGGTATTCGCTGTATAATGTATAAGATTGTTAAGTTACAACGTAGGGCATTGTGGCCCTGGTTGTGAGAGAGTTAATTATAATATGGATTATGAGTTTAAACTGTTGGAAGGAATTTTTCCTCCCCTGGTGAGAGCAGGAGAAGGGATGAGTGGAGGGCCCTTTCCCTGGTGGCAGCAGGATAAGGGGGTGTGTGTGTGGGAGAGTGAAGGGAATTAATTATTGGAATGTAGTAAGATGTGGTGAGGGGGGAGGTTTGTAAAAAAGGGAAGTATTGAATTGTGTTCATTGAACTGTTAGTATGGGATTGTATTTGTGGGATTTATGTTTTGAAATTGGATTCTGTGGATTTATGGATTGCAATGTTTTGTATTTCATTTGTTGTTAGCCGCCTCGAGTTGCCTTTGGCAGGAGAGTGCGGGATATAAATTAAAATGCAATGAAAGGGTCGAGCAGCCCCAGTCCATCTCTCGGCACAGATCATCTACCAAGGCCACAAGCACATTCTCCATGCCATGACCCGGACGAAATCCTGACTGCGAGGGATCCAGAAAACCGACGCGCTCGAGACACCCCTGCAACTGCTGAGCCACCACCCACTCAATAACCTTCCCTAAAAAGGGAAGGTTAGAGACAGGTCGATAGCTGGCCAGGGAGTCAACGTCAAGCGATGGTTTCCCGAGCAGAGGCTGCATCACTGCCTCTGAGACAGCCCGGCACTCTGCCCTCCCGAAGAGAGGCACTGACCACCCCCGCCAGCAACGGCCCCATTGTCTCCCAGCGAGATTTAATTAGCCAAGACGGGCACGGATCTAATTCACAAGAGGCGGCCCTAACAGCCCCAAGGGCCTCGATCGCATCAGCGGGTATCACCAACTGAAATTGATCCCATAAAACCGGACAAGGCGTGACTTCCATAACCTCTGGTTCTCCTAGTGTAATAAATGCAGTGTCGATATCATAGTGAATCTCAGTGATTTTATCCACAAAATAATTCACAAACCTATCACAGCGTGCTGTAGCTGACTCCACTCCAGGGTGGAGGGAGGCCGGACTGACCAGCAACCGCACCACCTGGAATAGCTCCTGCTGGGCGCAATTTTGCGGATGCTATAAGAGCAGTAAAAAAAGCTTTTTTCGCTGCCCTCATAGCCTCGACATATGCTTGCAAACTGTCTCTATGGCGCAATCTGTCGGCTTCAGTACGATAACGATGCCACCGTCGCTCCAACCGCCGCCCTTCTCGCTTCAGTACTCGCAGCTCCTCCAAAAACCATGGAGGCCTGCAGTGCTGTCGCCTGGGCAGTAGACATCTAGGAGATCCCCCCCAGACTAATGCCTTTGGGGACCGCAATACCACTCCCACCACCGCCTCTGCCGGAGCATGTAGAGAAGCTGTCGTACAGATAGGCACACGGTATACGAGCAGCACCCCCAAACTGTCCCCCGCCAAATCGAGCACCAGGTGAAGAGCTTCAATCCCTACCATGGTTTGCACCGGATATCTCCTAACCGACCACCGCTCTCTAAAAACCATAGCCCTCCGACCGTGGCTGATGTTGCACAGAATACCCAGCCGGAACAACGTCAGCCAAGACCGGCCCCGACTCAAGGTCCAGCCAGGTTTCCGTAATGCCCACGAGATCGGCGGCACAGTCCAGGACCAGTTCCTGGATAGTTGTTGCTTTGCTGAGCACCGATCTCGCGTTCAACAGCATCAGCGAAGGGTCGGGCGCTCCTCTGATCTTGATTCCCCTGTCCAGCCGCTAAGGGGTGAGTGAGCAGGACCTGCAACAGGACCTGTCCCGCTTCGCTGCCGGGGATACAGTGTAGCTACTAGAGATGCCGGTCTGGATGGGGCTGGCTTGCTTGCAATGCAGGTCTGCAACCAGCCAATTTTTTTTTAAAAGGGTGTGTGTTTGGACGGGCATTTGGCTGCTGGGGATACGATGTGGCTACTAGGAATGCTGGTCTGGATGGGGCATGTTTGCTTGCAATGCAGGCCTGCAACAGGCCAAACTTTTTTAAAAGGGTGTGCATTTGGACGGGCATTTGGCTGGAGGGGAGATGGTGTAGCTACTAGGGATGCTGGTCTCGATGGGCCTGGTTTAGTGGCAATGCAGCCCTGAAACTGACAAACTCCACATACCATTGCCCCGGCTCCGCCCCTGGGCCCGTCATAAGTTCAACCCACCCACTGCCCCACCAACCTCAAAATTCACCAGTCGCCACTGCTTGCTTCTAACCTGCTGCTTCTTAAGTGAATAAAGAGAGGGTGGTTGTTGCTGTTTGCCTTGCTTGCGTTTCCCCATGGCAGATTGGGGGACAGGGGAGGGTTAAGATTTGTGACCCCATGCGCACTGTGGAGGACTTGGTTCTAATGAGCTGCTTCTAAAAGTGTTTTTTTTAAAAAGAGATGATTTTCCTTTCATGTTTCCCCATGGCAGGTGGGGGTGAAGAGGTGTTTTTTTGCCTCCTGCCCCAACGTGCACTGGACTTGGTTTGCTTAGTTGTCTATTTTTCCCCTGAGCAGATTGGGGGGAGGGGGGGGGATTTTGCCATGGATCTGCCACCTCCTATCATTATGTGTGCCCTCATCTCTGCTCCCTTATCCTGAGTTCAGGCTTTTAGTATTTGGGGGTAGGAAGTGGATCCAGGGGCCAGATTCAGGAGCTGTAAAAGCACATAAAACCTCACTATTGGCCACATTTGTCCCCTGAGCCTGAGGTTACTGAGTAGATGTGAGGGGGTGAGATTTGTTTGTGGTGGCCCCATCATGGGCTGGACTTTGGGGTTGGTTGATAGCTCTAAAATTACAGGTTTGGTGGGGTTTTTTTTGAAGAGTTTGCCTGTTTCAGTGTTGCCACCTCATGTTTGTAAGTGTTATGGATTTGGGGTCCCCCTGGGAATGTAACTCCCTGTTGGGATTAATTCCCCCTGGAATGCAAGTCATTGTATAGGGCCATCAGCCACACCTAAGCTTGTCTGCCAGCCCCATGTCTTATAACAATGGTTTGGGCTGGACCATGCTGAGTGGGACAGCTTTCAGTAGTGGTGGGACCCCGGGCCCATTACCGGCTACCGGATTTACCGGTTACTGGTTCTGCGAAAACCGGATTCCCGGATTAAATCCGGTATGCCGGTACCGGATTTATTTCATTGGTTTCAATGGGGCGCTGTGTCCCCATTGAAACCAATGAAATAAATTAATTCCCTCCCCCT
>QEPC01010231.1:226208-247863 GCA_003113815.1 Sphenodon punctatus
CCACAGATGAACTGGTTATATAGCTAGAAGAATGTCTCTTTGCATGGCGTAACGTGCTTAATAGACTGCATTTTGGGGTGTCTTGTGTGTTTGATTGTGGCTTGGTCATTCGGAATTTAGTGCTCTGCATGTGCGCTTTATTACTTGCTTTCTGCTTGTGAAATGCTTGTAGTTGGAATTGTGGGAAACGCCCAGTTGTAAACTGTCATTGAGGATGCAGTGAGCACCGAAAACCTCCATTTTGAGGGAGGGCAAAAGTGCCTTTAAAATTAATCCACATGCATGTGAGCCGGGCTGCGCCCCCAGGCCGAGACAAAGGGGCCCATCTTGACTTCTTGGCCAGGGGCCCATTCCACCCTAGCTATGCCCCTGCCTACTATACATGTTACAGGGCACCCATAGGGCAACACTGCAGCCCTGCAACATGTATAGTGGGTGGGTGGAGAGTGTCTTGTCTGAAAACACCCCTAGTGCTTGATCCACAACTGTCCTTCCTCACTCCATCCTTCCTTCTCACCTGCTCGCCATAATACCCAGCCACCAGGTCATCTTCTCTACCTGCTCATACCACCCAGTTGCTTCAGTCTCTTAGCCATTCCTCTTTTACTGGGAGCCTGCGACATGAGCCCTACTGCAACCTGGTTCCTCTACAACTCCCATATGGAGCAGTACATCTTGCAGACACAGCTAGTTTGGCTCCTCATGTCTAGCTGCCTGAAATGGTGTCTAGGCTCTGTTTGTCAAGAACGGCTCTAGTATAGAAGCAGCCAGAAACAAGGACCATGGGTTTCACAATGGGACTATTCCAGAGTAAGTGGTTAGTGGATGGCAGCCAAGGAGAAGACGCCAATTAGATGAGGTATTCTAACACCTACTGTACAACACTGTATCAGCTGCCAGACTTACATAGAATGGAGTCCAAAAGCCACAAGGCACCAACTTGAGGGTGGTTGGGGTTTTTTATTCCTTTATAGCATTAAACTTTTAAAGAAAAATATTTTGTAGATCAGTCATCCGTAATATGAACCAGGTTGGGGGAAAATAAGCTGCAAAGTTATTTTTATTTGAACAACAATTTTTACTGCTTAGCTGCAATATATTATATTGGAATTTTTGTTTTTAGAACTTGCATCGACATTAGCAGAGTTCCACAGAACTGTCCTCAAATTGAGGTTATTTATTTCAATGTTTACCCCGCCCTATCCCCTAAGACTCAGGACAGCTCACAGGATAAAAAAATATTAAGGAAGAAGAAGAAAATAATCCATTAAGAAATTTAAAAATGAATGCATACTGGAATTAAAGAGCTGGCAAGCCATCTCAAGCCATCTTGGTGCTGGGAGTGCCCAATACAGAGATAGAGCCTGCTCCTGCAAATATTTACACATGCGCATTCTCTGAAGTCAGCAAGATTATATCCACATTAGGATTTGCATGATGAGGACCACAAGCACCAACCCTGCAATGGAAGAAGGTCATTGTGCCGGTGCAGAATGCAACCATTTGGCAGCACAACTGTGATTGCCATAGAGGGCTACTATCCACTGGCATTTGGGTCAAAAATGGTTACAAAATAAAGTTGTCATGACATCTTTCTTTTTGAAAAAAGGATCTATTAAAACTATTGCTTTAAACAAATGCACGTTCCCTTGTACTGTTTGAAACCCCAAAATGGTTGCACTTTAGATCAAATCAAACGAATCAAAATGAAAATGACTTCACTGATTTTCATTGTGTTTTCTCTTCTTATTCTCTATTTGTACAAAGTATAAAGGGTGACACGTAATTAAATAGAAAATTTTCACTTTGGATAATCCTAGCATAGATGAAGCACAGGCGGATAAATATGAGATTCTTTGCAAATTATAGGGTGCGACTCTTTTCTGTTGCACCAGTGTAAAACCAGAATAGACGATACAGCCGTGATTTATTTTAAAGTTGTCATTGTCTCTTGAAACAATCTGCCAGTCATTTTCATAAAATATGCCTTGTAAAGGATCTTCATATACATATTGCCCTACAATATGCCATAACAATTATTAAGAATTCACTAAACACATAAGCTTTTTTGACAATGTGAAAGAGTGAGTGGAGGTTAGACAATTATGAAAAATCATTTGGTACAGAAACTTTTAGGAGCAGGGACAATCTTCACGTAAATAACTTCAAGATTCTAAATCAAAGGTCACATGCGAGTGCTGGACTCAGAGGAAGCACAGCTAAAGGTTGTGACATATGTATGACCTCATTATCACAAATCATTAGATGAGTGGCCCTGATCCAGGCATGGATTGTCTCATGGAATCCTCTAAACGGGAAGTATTTGCACATTGCAAGGTCAACCATCCAAACCCAACAGAATTTGGGACTTCCAGGGGAAAGGGACACCCAATCCCAAATCCAGAGGCAAGTGCCAATACAACTACTTCTTTCTACATTAATTCACCACCAAATCTCCACACAAGAAAACAGGGGACAACATCTTCCTCGACAATGACCTCTTCTCTCCAAATCCTTCAATCCTATAGGAGATAATCACTCAGGGGAGCTAGACAGCAAAAAATGCCATCATTGTGATGTCATGTCCACCCTTTCTGTAGAGGGACAGATTACTATATCTCCTACCATTGACGACTGCCAAGAGGTTTAGCGTTTAGAACCTTAACTCACCTTGATGTGTCCAAGTATTGCCGCATATATGGTGCCGTTGGTAGGGTCACCTCCTGCTCTCAGCCTGCCTGGTAGAAGACCATACATCAGTTGCAACACCTTGACACACCACAGCAAGTTGATGCAGCATGCACTAATGCAGGGTAACGGTAAACCAGTCGTTTTTATTGCCTGATCCTGCAGGTTGCTCTACATGGACAGGTCTTCATGCCCGCTACACCGTCAAGAAGGTTATTCAGAGGCCTACTTGCATGAAAGACCTTGAAAGATTGAGGGCTTAGTAAATTCATTGGCACATCTTACCTCATTAAACAATAAAATGAAGCTCCCACATTTTACCCTGTGCTAATTTATGCGTTTCTGCATGCCCAATCCCTCTTGTGTTCCCCTCCCATGTTCCATCTTGCCACCACTTTGATTTACAGACCTCAGGGCACAGAGACTGTACTTTGTACATACAGAACCTAGGACATTGAAATTGCTGTTTCCTGTCACTACTGTGGTAAACACAATTTTAAAAAAGTTACCACTGTATGTGCACAATTCTCCTTCTCCTCACCCTTTTAAACCCCCACACATGGGCATCAGCAGCCAATGGGCAGGGAGGACTCCATCTGAAGTTAATAAGAGTCACTCTCTTCGATCAAATGGGCTGCGTTAACCTTTTGAAATGGCCTGTGTGGGGGGGGGGGGAGGGCAGCGTGTTACCACTAACTAGGCTGAGCGTGAATGCAGCATGCGCACAGAGCAGGGCACACTTTCCATATATACGTTGCACTCCCTAGCCCTGTCAGTATAAATTACACGGCCAATTCGATGGAGAGAGGCATTACTGGAACTCCAGCAGTGTTTATAATGTTGTCATTCTGGCTGCTGGTCAACCACAAGCAACGTACAAGGAACCCTGGGGCACGGCTTTGTCCCCGTCAGTGGCTCAGGCATGGTCTCTTCCTCAAACCACCGCACACACGCACCCAAATTAACCAAGCCACCATCAGTCTTTTTTTTCTTTATACCCAAGCCTTGAAAATCCTTGTCACAGAGAGGGATGAAAGGGGTGGGGCTGGAAAGGATTTTCCAAGTAGGTAAAAGGCAAAAGGGAATATGGCTGATTGCTGCCCAGGCACCGCTGCAGTGGGAAGGCGACACTGGGGGCAGAGAGGCTGCTACATATGGCAGGCATTGTGTGTGGAGTGGGGGGAAGGAGGGTGTTGTGGGGCAGGCAGGCAGGCAAGCACCATCCTAGGGGATGAGATGGGGTTGGCTACTAGCAGTCGGGCAGAGGCAAAGAGAAACCATGGTACCTGATTTGGGGGCAGAATAAAACAAAATCCCAAACAGCTGCTGCAAGAGGGAAGGGGGTTGGATTCCCCAAGTCCTGAATAAACCAGAAAAGGGTGTGTAAACCCCAGCCGCCTGAGTGTCAGAAGCCATTGGGCTTGGTGCAGCAGCAATGCAGCAGGGATTTCCCACCCCCAGCTGGAAGGGGTGGCAGTTCCCATTACCCTGAGGGGTGGCAGCTGAGGGGAGGAGAAGGGGAGGCAGCCAGTCACCTACCTGCTGGGAGGTCCGGGCCGCAGCTCGCTGGTGCCTGCACCTGCAAGGGGCGACTGTGGTAGCAGCAGATCCCAGGGCTGGGCGGGTTTCCTTCAGGAAGAGGTGGGGTTTGCCTGGCGCTCCTCTGTCGGAGCTCCCCCCGCCAGAGACAAAGGGATCAGCCTCCCCCCCCACCCCGCCAGAAGGAAGAACAAATGATCGGAGCTAGTAGCCTCAGCTTCCTCCTTCTCCTGACGGGCAGGGCTGCAGTCTGTAGTTTGCTCACTTGGCAGGCGCCTCAGGCAGTAGCTCCCATCTGCTTTATGCTCTCTCAACTCCGCCCGCTGCTGCTTCCTCCTCCTGGCTGGCCCTGGAATGGCTATTTCAGAACTATCATTTTAAAAAGAATTGAAGAAGAATCATCCTCTCCCTCCACAGAGTCATCAGCCTCAAGGAGACTCCATTATTCATTACGTTAGGCTTGGAAGGGGGACCTCTACGAAAGCCATCTAGTCCGACCCCCCTGCTTGGATGCAGCGTGACCAGGCCACTGCCCAGCCTTAATAATCATTTTTATTAGGAAAGGTTTATACAGCGCCAGCCATGTCCCCCTGATGCAGAACCATCAGTGCCAGCTCCTAAAGGCAAGGCATCCTGCTGAAGTGGCGGGGATCCATCCCAACCCAGATGGTGACATCGATTAGATCAAGTCTCCCCTCCACACGCACTTTGAACACTGGGTGTTTTTAAATGAGTAGGGTGATGAGGGGGAGGGACCCCTGCCTAGCCGCTGAGGGGCACTGCCGCGGAGCACCCACCCCAGCGTGGCACTGGCTAGCACAGCCACCATGCCCTTGGCTGGCCTCACACCGAGCACTCTGGATTTCCCAGCATTGCTCCACGCGCTGCCATGAGTGGGTGCTTGAACTTTGTGACGGCTCACAGGCGCGCGCATCTGGCCGCTCCACCTTCAGACGGGCGGCAGGCTCCGTGGTTCCTGGGTGGTCATGGGGGGTAGCAAACCATCATCACTGATATTAAACTGACGTGGCTAATATCAACAAGGCTGTGGAATCACCCTCTTTGGCATATTTTCACGACATGGCTGGATAAGCATCTTTGCGAGATGCTGTAAGACGGGGGTGAGGAACCTTGTCCCTCCCAGAGGTCACTTTTGAAAGTTAGTACAAATTCTGAGGGTCATGGATTAGTGCCATGGATTTGTCCTCTATCCTTGTGTGCATGCCCTCATCTCTGCTCCTTTACTCTGCTCCCGATCTCAGTCTTTCCATGCTTGGGTGTAGGAACTGGAGCCAGGGACAACAACAACTGGAAAGGGGACAAAAACAACAGCCCACCGTGACCTAGTTGCAGGCTGCATTTGGGCCCCGGCCTGCCATTCCCTAGCACTGCAGTAAGCTGTGGATATCCTGCTTGGAGCAGAGGGTTGGACTAGATGAGCTTAAGGTACATTCCAGCCCTACAATTCTATGATTGTATGTTTGATCCAAAAGTCTTGAGAGAAAAAAAATACACACAATTGTTAAGTTGCCTAGGGAAGCCGTGAATTCTCCTTCAGTAGACATTTATAACAAGGTAGATTAACATCTGTCTGGGGTGATTCAAGTCTGGTAACTGCGCAGGAGTCTAGTATGGTGAGACGGGCCTTGATTTCTTTTCCATCCCTCTGCCAGCCGCTTGCTCATTACTGAGCAGTCTTCTGTTCAGAAGAACGACTGCTTCCTTCCTGGAGTAGCTTGTCTTGGAACCTGAAGGGGAGAAGTGATTTTAGATCTTGTCCTAACCGGAGCAGAGGGTCTAGTCTAGTGGAATGATGGCAGAGCCACTTGCTAATAACAGAGATTACAATAATAATTAGAGTCAACATGCTAATAGGAAAGAGACTACCTAATCAGTCTGCCACAAGGGTGTTAAACTTCAAGAAGGGGAACTATTCAAAGATGAGAAAGTTAGTAAAGGGGATATCATCAGGGTCAAAGGCCTGCAAGAGGCATGGAGACTACTAAAAACTACTATCTTAGATGCCCAGATTAAATGTATATCACAAATAAAAAAAGTCAGGAAGAGACTCAAACAAATGCTTGCATGGCTGAATGGTAAAACAGAGGAGGCTATCGGATCTAGTTGATATATTTGGATTTTCAAAAAGTATTTGACACGGTACTTTGTCAAACTAAGGCCGCCGCATTCACATCTGACGTGGCAGCAAAAGACTTGTGAGGCAAAGACGCAGCAGCGGGAAGGAGCCTGATGCTAGAAGTAGCGCTGGTGCGAACAGAGTTCGGCTGTGGCTTTGCTCGTGCTCGTCAAGGCTGGATTTTCTGCCTTGACAAGCATGAGCAAAGCCGTGGCAGAATCTCTTTCGCACCGGTACTACTTCCGGCATCGGGCTCCTCCCCGCTGCCGTGTCTCTGCCTCACGGGTCTTTTGCGCTGCCACCACATCATGTGTGAACGCGGCCTTACTCCTATGATAAGAGGAAGAGTCCTGCCATGGATTAGTAGCTGGTTAAAAGATAGGAAACGAAGAGTAGGAATAAATGGTAATTTTTCAAGTTGGAGAGAGGTAGACAGTGGGGTGCCTCAGGGATCAGTACTGGGACCGGTATTGTTTAACAGATTCATTAATGATATGAATTATCAAAAAAGGGGTAAAGGATGAGGTTGCTAAATTTGCAGAGGACAGAAAATTAGTTGAGATAGTTTAGACCCAGGCAGACTATGGATTGAATTTCATATGAAGAGAGGCTTAACAGGTTGGGGCTATTTTGCTTAGAAAAGGGGTAATTAATGTAACACCAGTTTTTTTAAAAGGGCTACAGAGATGACCCTGGAAACTACAGACTAGTAAGTATAACATCAGTACCAGGCAAACTGGTGGAGACCATTGTTAAAAACAGAATTAGGGTGGGGGTCATGAGTGGCAAGGAGAAAGTAAATAGGGAACGATTGTTTGCCCTTTCTCACAATAAAGAGAACCCAGGGGCACTCTGGAGTTAAATGGCAGAAAATTTAAAACAAACAAAAAGTACTTTTCCACACAGTGGACAGTACAGTTGTGGAACTCATTGCTAGAGGAGGCTGTAAATGCCAGCAGCATATTGTAACCCAGTGTGTTATAAGTGTGCAATACTTGGACTGGGAGGTAGAGGGGGACCCTGGTTCTAGTCTCACCTTAGCCAGAAACTCCCTGGGTGACCTTGGGCCAGTCACATTATTCTCTCAGCCTAACCTACCTCACAGGGTTGTTGTGAGGATTAAAAAGTTGTTAGTTCTATGTGAAGCACTCTGAGTGCCATGGCAGGGGGGCAGTATATAAAAATAAAGATTATTATTATTATAACTAACTCTAAACAGAAATTAGACACATTCTTAGAGGACAGAGCCATAAAAGCCTACTAGTAGGGGCTTAAACCCCCAGCTACCAGTAGTTGAGAGTGGTGATTTGCAGGTGATTGGTCACACCTCCATGACCTGTACAAGTATTTCTCTTGAACTACCGAGGTGGCCACTGTCGGAGACAGGATGCTGGGCTAGATGGACCACTGGTCTGACCTGGTATGGTACTACTTCTGTTCTTATGTCATGGTTAGAGACAAGTCCCTGCCCCAAGCAGCTTAGAAAGCTACGATGGACAAGGTAGGCAAGACAAGAAGGAAGAAAACATAGGAAAAGTCAGAAATACATTCACAAAGTTGAGATGCTATCGGTGCAGGAGGTTCGCGTTATTGGCAGGATGTTCCCCAAAGGCAGGGGTGGGAATACTTTCCTTCCTACAGACCATTCTGAAATGGCAATTAGTACAAGCTCCAGAGGCCACATAAAGGGTAGGTGCTTAAAGGGTAGCCTCAAGCTGGGGGAAAAGAAGCAGAGGATTCAGCTCATGGCTCTATGCCCTGATCCATGAGTTCAAACCTTGATTGCCTCTCCGTTCCTCTGAGTTCTCTCTTTCAGAAATCATTCACACAAACCTTGGATCCACAGGGGAGGGCTGCCCTTCTAATATCGGAGGTTTTATGAATGTATCCTTAAGGTGGTTCACTACACACCCATAACGTGAGGAAGACGGCATCACAATTTAGAGGCAGTTGTGAAATTACCACGTTGCTTCGAGTGTTTGGTGAAGTACAAGGTAAAAGTCTAATTGTCTCTACCATCTGAAAATCTCTCTCAAAAGTCCCTGAATTCAACCTTGACAAATGTTATCACTGAAGCTATAAAGTCAACTTTATCAGCCATAAAACCTAAACAACTTATTTTTCCTCAAGTAAGAGTGTCGTTTATGTTCCCTTCTGCCCAAAGGCTTTTCCCATTGGCCTCTGATTATCAGCTGCCTGTTCCTGTTTCTTAATCAGAATTTCCCTTTCTTGGAACAGTGGGGATTTTACAGGTCTAGAGCTTTTCTGAAATCCCCCAGTGACACTTTCAGTTTTGACTTTCCAGGAGTGACTAAACAGTAGATAATACTGGCTTTTGCCTTCTCTCTCTGCTAGGGCTGTAGTTGTACACTCTCTCTAGTATTATGGATCATTTATTAGATGCATACAAGTGGCACCCATACACCGGTGCCTACCATTACTACTACCTAAACACAAAATTATACCTTTTAGTGTAATTTAATATTATAGATAGGGTAAAGCCACATGAAACAGGGCCAGATGGATCCCCTGCCCACCCCGGCAAGGGCGAACACAGCCGCCACCTTTCGCCTGGCAGTGAGAGCAGTCCAAATGATCTGCTCTCCCACCACCCTTTGGGGAAACCAGGTGGGCAGGCCAATGTCACAGGTCCTGCAATGCCCTGGGGCAGTTGAGGAGCTGTCCACATAAGTAGGCACCCGGCCACCCCCCATCCTGCCCACTATCCCGCCCCCTGCTGTGATGTAGATGCACAGGAATGACAAACTATGCCTGTGGTTCTGTAGTGCCAGCGGACCTCACCACAGGAGGGCTGCATGGGACTGGCCTGATGGGAGGTAAATAGACACGAGAGACTGCTGAAGAAATTAAAAAGTCATGGGATACGAGGCAGTGTCCTATTGTGGACTGGTAACTGACTGAAGGATAGGAAGCAAAGAGTATGACTAAATGGTCAGTCTTCACAACAGAGAGAAGTAAATAGTGGAGTGCCCCAGGGATCTGTACTCGGACCGGTGTTGTTTAATATATTCATGAATGATTTGGAAAGGGGAGTGAAGTGATCAAATTTGCAGATGATACCAAGTTTTCAAGGTAGGTGAAGAATTGCATTATCTTGCAAGACTGGATATCCAAATGACAGATGAAATTTAATGTGGACAAGTGCAAAGTGATGCATATAGGGAAAAACATGCCAAACTTTATGTACACAATGCTGGGTTCTAAATCAGGAGTTAGGAAGAGGACCCTCAGTCACTGTGGACAATACATTGAAATCTTCAGCTCAGTGTGTGGCAGCGGTCAAGAAGGCAAACTGGATGTTAGGTATGATTTGTAAAGGGATAGAGAATAAGACTGAAAATATCATAATGCCACTATATAAGTGTATGGTGCGACCACACCTTGAATATCGTGTGCAGTTCCGGTTACCCTAACTCAAAAAAGATATTGTTGAAATAGAAAAGGTACAGAGAATGGCAACACAAATGATAAGGGGTATGGAAGAGCTCCCCCGTGAAGAGAGTCTGGATAGGTTGGGGCTCTTCAGCTTGGAGAAGAGATGACCGAGAAGGGATATGATAGAAGTTTATAAAATCATGAGTGGTGTGAAACTATTCCCTATTAACAAGTTATTTACCATCTCAAACAGTATTAGGACTAGGGGACACTCCATGAAATAGGGAGCAGATTTAAAACAAGAGTATTTTTTCACTCAACACACAATTAAGTTGTGGAATTTGTTGCCAGATGACCTAGTCAAGGCCAGTAGCATAACTGGGTTTAAGAAAGAATTGGACAAGTTTCTGGAGGATCGATCCATTAGCAGCTATTAGCTCGGTAGGTTTGGGGAATGTAACCGCTTACTGTCGGGAGCTGGGAGTGAACAGCAAGCAATGGATTGCCCCATAATGACCTGCTGGGTACTTCAAGCAACTGATTGGCCACTGTCAGAGACAGGGTTCTGGGCTTCATGGACCATTGGTCTGACTCAGTAGGGTGGTACGTATGTTCCAACCTAGCTACATCCCCGAGGACAGTAAAACCAACGAGATGGACGTATTGGTTAATATTCCCCCCCTTTTCAACCTTTTTGTCAGCCTATGGCTTCACTTAGGACAATCCCTAAGAAATCATAAAGCTGCAAGCTAGACCTGGAAGGTTCCTCAGAGGTCATCTAGTCCATCCACCTGGTCAGTGCAGGAAATCCATAGTTGTAGTATCCCTGACAGATGGCCAGCCAGCCTCTGTTTGAAAACCTTCAGCGAAGGAGAGCCCATCACTGCCCTAGGCAGTCTGTTCCACTGTCGAACAGCTCTTACCATCAGCAAGTTCTTCCTAATGTTTAGCTGAAATCGGCTCTCTTGTAACCTGAGCCCCTTGGTTCTAGTCCTGCCCTCAGGAGCAACAGAGAACAAGTCTGCTCCATCTTCTCTGTGACAGTCCTTCAGCTTTTTGAAGACAGCTATCATTCTTAGGGATGAGCGAACAGAATGGAGTTCGGAAATTCGGTTCGGTTCAGTTTGAAATTCGAGTTTGGAAATTCGGTTCAGTTTGGTTTGAAATTTGAGTTCGGTTCAGAAGTTCGGTTCGGTCGACCGAACAGACCGAGTTCGGTCGAATTCCGAACTTCCGAACCAAGTTTGGCCATTCAAAGCCAGGTTTTTTGGTGTGTGTTGCCACTAGGGATGGGCGAACAGAACGGAGTTCGGTTCAGTTCGGTTTGAAATTCGAGTTCAGTTCGGAAGTTCGGTTCGGTCAACCAAACAGACCGAGTTTAGTCCGAACTCCAAACCGCGTGCGCCCATCCCTAGTCATTCTCTCCTTACTCTTCTCCAGGATAAACATACCCAGCTCCTTCCACCTTTCCTCATTAGACTTGATTTCCAGACCCCTGACTATGACTATCTTGGTCGCTCTCCTCTGAACCTGTTCCGATTTGTCAGTGTCCTTCTTAAAATGCAGTGCCCAGAATTGGACACAGTACTCCAGATGAGGTCTGGCCAGCACAGAATAGGGTGAAACAATTATTTCTTGTGAGCTGGACACTATGCTTCTGATGTAACAAGAGAACAGAAACAGATGGTAGGTTGCAGTCAGTACTACATACTAGGAATTCTTTGAAGCTACCATCTTGTTCTCTAGTATCTAGCTGTTGGTGGGTTATTGGCACATTTCATTTATACCAGTATTTGTATCTGTGTGTGGCAGAGGCAGGCGCATGGGGTCGATACGGACAGAGGAGAGCTTCATAGAATACAAAGAAGGGGAGTGAAGTCTCCACCTCAAAACTTTGTTCACCTTAATTTCTTTTTAATGATTTGTAAGAAAAAGTTTCTCTGTGGCAAAGTATTTCATCACAAAAAATAAAATCACGAGGGGAAGAGTTAAGGTTATGGCTTAACTAACTTCATTTCCCAGATTTCTGGCATTTAAATTTCATAATACTCAATGTTCTTGAAGGAGATGAATTATTACTACTACTAATCGTTTCTATAGGGCTGCTACTCGTACGCAGCACTGTACAGATACACACAACATAAAGACAGTCCCTGCCCCATGGAGCTTACAATCTACTCAAGACACGAACAACTACAGATAAGAGTCTTCCTTTGAATAATAGACTACAGGAATTCAATAAGTTTATTTATTTCAGTTAAAATGGTTGAAATCCACAAGGCTAGGATATGGATAGGGACTGGGTTCCTGGTTTAAAAGTGATCTCGAAGAAGTGGGCCTTTAGGTGGGAGTTGAATATGGACAGGGAGGCAGCCTGATGCACCAGCTCAGGAAGTTTATTCGAAGCCTACGGAGCAGCAAGGTGGAAAGCGCAGAGTCAGGAGTTGACGATGGAGGAGAAAGGTACAGATAAGATATCTTGCGTGATGAACGGAGGTCATCATGAGTAGGGGTGTAGAGGGAGATAAAGAGGAGAGGTACTGATGAGCTGCAGAGTGAAGACATTTGTATTACAATGTTACCTCTACATATATCATTTAAACACAGGTGGGGGTTTTTCTCTATAAAAATACCTTCAACAGTCTTGGGGCCCATTCCTCAAGATGGGATGCCAATAGGTCATCAGTGCTTTGCCATTTTGTCTTTCAGCCAACCGATGGCTCTGTAGATAAAGAACTATGAGCTGCTTCCTCCTTTTACAAAAAAGACAAATTGAAAGTGACCATCTCAGTGAAGAACAGAATCCAGGTCTCCAAGAACAAAGTAGAGCAAGATCTAGCAAAGCTACATCAGAAAGGGGGCACGAAAGTCCATATGGTCCACCCCCTCTTCCTGAGATTTCCCCACCTCCTCCAGGTAAAATCCCTGTGGTAGTGGTAACACTAAATGGCACCAGAGATGTCCCTGGCTGATCCAGATAAATCCGGTATTTCCCTGGAGCCCAGAAGCTCTGGGTCAAAACCTAGAGAACTCTAATTCAGTGTGATCTAAATGCTGCCAGCAGTGTTTTCATTTATTGGTTTAGATTTGTATCCAATCCTATTATAATGGGTTGGGTGAGGGCAGGGCCCTTTAAGGAGCTTTGGGCATTGCCTTGGCTCCACCCCTCCAGGGACTTTAAGAGCCCCAAACTGTGGCAGCTCTGTCAGTTGGTATCTGGTTCTTGTAGAGATCAGAGCTCAAGCATAGCTGGCTATACACTGGGAGCTCTCCAGGGTACCATCTGGGAGCAAGACTAAGGTCTAAAGGGATAGCTAGCTTACTTGTATTTACTTGTGCACTAACCAGTGGTGAATGAAGAAGCAAGAATTGATGAGATTTGCCTGTGACTGGTTTTTTGAGCTTGCCTTGCTGCCGCTTCCCAGGGAAGCAAGGTCATCTTCCCACATTTATTCCAAGGTGTTCAGAGCAGGTAACAATATATCAGGTACAACATAGTGTATATATAAATAAGTCTAACATACATAACGTATACAATATAAAAATCCTTCAGAAAGCCAACTCCACACAAACCCTATCCCTGCTTGCCAAATATCTGTCCAAATATAATAACCCTCCTCCTCCTCTCTGGAAAATGCCCAGGCCCAGTGTAGCAGAGCTTGAGTTCCCCAGGGGTAAGTCCCCACAGGATTAGGGCCCCAATAACAGTCTTCCACAGGGATTAGCTCATATACTCGATTCATCTAACAATAGACTGTATTCTTGGATGTACCAAGGATGCATTGGTACATGCATCCAAGTCTCTCAAGGTCCTGTCTAGTGCTGGGTATATAACTTATTCATCAGCCCCCAAGCCCTAGCTATTATTAGCTGGTTATTACCCAGCTCAGCCAGACACAATCCCCAGGTGGGCTATCCCCAGGCTTGGCTCTTCTGTACCTTAGACAGCAGTCTCCTGGAGTCAGCTCTCTGTCTTCAGCAGTTCCCAGCAGAGTTCAGCACCAGGCAGCAATCCTGCTGGAGCACCTTCCATCTCCAGGCACAGGCTGCCTCTTCTTATACAGGCAGATTGGGTGTGGCCAAGCGCCTCACTCTCCAGCCTTAAGGGGCCAGTATCTGCCCACTCCGTCTCTTTACTCTCCAGTCTGTATTCAGCTCAGGCTCGTGTCTATTCACAGGGACTCAGGCACCACGGGGCGGCTAACAACAATCATAAAAACAATATATCCCATGATTCTAATTTCCTCAAGATTCTTTCATGAGGGACCTTATCAAATGTTTTCTGAAAATCCAGATACACTATATCAACGGCTCCCCCTTACCTACATGCTTGTTCACACTATCAAAATATTCCAATAGACTAGTGAGGCATGACTTTCTTTTGCTAAATCCATGTTGACTCTCCCCTATTAACCCATGTTTATCAATATGCCATTGGAGTCTGTTTTTAATAACAGTCTCTACTAGGTCTTGCTTGTTAACACCCCATGCGTAGATAAGCCACTCCAGTGTCTTGCTGGCTGCTGGAGCCAGCCCTCTAATTGTTTGGGCAAGTCAATAAAGGACAGCCAAGTAGCTCGGAACTCGATGCTCTTGTACCATTACTGTTATGAGAAATCGCAGCCACGCGCCAACTGCTTCCTCAGACCAGGTCAGTTCAAATAAAGAGTTTTGCAATATGCTTACTCACCTGTGTAACTTAGGATGAAGTCTTCCCTTGCTCCTCAGTCACAGTAACACTGTGTGGCAGGGACGGGATTACCCTGGGTGAGAACTGGCAGGATCAGGGCCCAACTCAGTCATGCACTCTTGGGAATTAGCTCTCCAGTCCTTTATTCTCTACACAGTCTCTATTTTCCTTACACAGCCTATCCACATACAGCCTCCACCAATGCTCTGTCTCCCATAAGCTAGGCACAACCCTCTGGCTCCCAAACTCTCTTTAGCCAGGCATAACCCCTCTGGCTCTTCCTCATAGTGTCTCAGGGCCAAGCACCGTCCCTCTGGAACCCAGTACCCTTTCTGGCTCACGCAACACCCTTCCTCTGCTGCAGTTTCCCCTGCATTGAACTCTGCTCATGCTTTTAACTCCTGGGCTGGCTCCTGCCATGCCCACACACAGCTGCCTTCTCTCAGGTGCTGTCCTCTGTTTCTGGNAAAAGGGCTACAGAGATGACCCTGGAAACTACAGACTAGTAAGTATAACATCAGTACCAGGCAAACTGGTGGAGACCATTGTTAAAAACAGAATTAGGGTGGGGGTCATGAGTGGCAAGGAGAAAGTAAATAGGGAACGATTGTTTGCCCTTTCTCACAATAAAGAGAACCCAGGGGCACTCTGGAGTTAAATGGCAGAAAATTTAAAACAAACAAAAAGTACTTTTCCACACAGTGGACAGTACAGTTGTGGAACTCATTGCTAGAGGAGGCTGTAAATGCCAGCAGCATATTGTAACCCAGTGTGTTATAAGTGTGCAATACTTGGACTGGGAGGTAGAGGGGGACCCTGGTTCTAGTCTCACCTTAGCCAGAAACTCCCTGGGTGACCTTGGGCCAGTCACATTATTCTCTCAGCCTAACCTACCTCACAGGGTTGTTGTGAGGATTAAAAAGTTGTTAGTTCTATGTGAAGCACTCTGAGTGCCATGGCAGGGGGGCAGTATATAAAAATAAAGATTATTATTATTATAACTAACTCTAAACAGAAATTAGACACATTCTTAGAGGACAGAGCCATAAAAGCCTACTAGTAGGGGCTTAAACCCCCAGCTACCAGTAGTTGAGAGTGGTGATTTGCAGGTGATTGGTCACACCTCCATGACCTGTACAAGTATTTCTCTTGAACTACCGAGGTGGCCACTGTCGGAGACAGGATGCTGGGCTAGATGGACCACTGGTCTGACCTGGTATGGTACTACTTCTGTTCTTATGTCATGGTTAGAGACAAGTCCCTGCCCCAAGCAGCTTAGAAAGCTACGATGGACAAGGAGGCAAGACAAGAAGGAAGAAAACATAGGAAAAGTCAGAAATACATTCACAAAGTTGAGATGCTATCGGTGCAGGAGGTTCGCGTTATTGGCAGGATGAGCTATAAAAGTGTTCCCCAAAGGCAGGGGTGGGAATACTTTCCTTCCTACAGACCATTCTGAAATGGCAATTAGTACAAGCTCCAGAGACCGCATAAAGGGTAGGTGCTTAAAGGGTAGCCTCAAGCTGGGGGAAAAGAAGCAGAGGATTCAGCTCATGGCTCTATGCCCTGATCCATGAGTTCAAACCTTGATTGCCTCTCCGTTCCTCTGAGTTCTCTCTTTCAGAAATCATTCACACAAACCTTGGATCCACAGGGGAGGGCTGCCCTTCTAATATCGGAGGTTTTATGAATGTATCCTTAAGGTGGTTCACTACACACCCATAACGTGAGGAAGACGGCATCACAATTTAGAGGCAGTTGTGAAATTACCACGTTGCTTCGAGTGTTTGGTGAAGTACAAGGTAAAAGTCTAATTGTCTCTACCATCTGAAAATCTCTCTCAAAAGTCCCTGAATTCAACCTTGACAAATGTTATCACTGAAGCTATAAAGTCAACTTTATCAGCCATAAAACCTAAACAACTTATTTTTCCTCAAGTAAGAGTGTCGTTTATGTTCCCTTCTGCCCAAAGGCTTTTCCCATTGGCCTCTGATTATCAGCTGCCTGTTCCTGTTTCTTAATCAGAATTTCCCTTTCTTGGAACAGTGGGGATTTTACAGGTCTAGAGCTTTTCTGAAATCCCCCAGTGACACTTTCAGTTTTGACTTTCCAGGAGTGACTAAACAGTAGATAATACTGGCTTTTGCCTTCTCTCTCTGCTAGGGCTGTAGTTGTACACTCTCTCTAGTATTATGGATCATTTATTAGATGCATACAAGTGGCACCCATACACCGGTGCCTACCATTACTACTACCTAAAAACAAAATTATACCTTTTAGTGTAATTTAATATTATAGATAGGGTAAAGCCACATGAAACAGGGCCAGATGGATCCCCTGCCCACCCCGGCAAGGGCGAACACAGCCGCCACCTTTCGCCTGGCAGTGAGAGCAGTCCAAATGATCTGCTCTCCCACCACCCTTTGGGGAAACCAGGTGGGCAGGCCAATGTCACAGGTCCTGCAATGCCCTGGGGCAGTTGAGGAGCTGTCCACATAAGTAGGCACCCGGCCACCCCCCATCCTGCCCACTATCCCGCCCCCTGCTGTGATGTAGATGCACAGGAATGACAAACTATGCCTGTGGTTCTGTAGTGCCAGCGGACCTCACCACAGGAGGGCTGCATGGGACTGGCCTGATGGGAGGTAAATAGACACGAGAGACTGCTGAAGAAATTAAAAAGTCATGGGATACGAGGCAGTGTCCTATTGTGGACTGGTAACTGACTGAAGGATAGGAAGCAAAGAGTATGACTAAATGGTCAGTCTTCACAACAGAGAGAAGTAAATAGTGGAGTGCCCCAGGGATCTGTACTCGGACCGGTGTTGTTTAATATATTCATGAATGATTTGGAAAGGGGAGTGAAGTGATCAAATTTGCAGATGATACCAAGTTTTCAAGGTAGGTGAAGAATTGCATTATCTTGCAAGACTGGATATCCAAATGACAGATGAAATTTAATGTGGACAAGTGCAAAGTGATGCATATAGGGAAAAACATGCCAAACTTTATGTACACAATGCTGGGTTCTAAATCAGGAGTTAGGAAGAGGACCCTCAGTCACTGTGGACAATACATTGAAATCTTCAGCTCAGTGTGTGGCAGCGGTCAAGAAGGCAAACTGGATGTTAGGTATGATTTGTAAAGGGATAGAGAATAAGACTGAAAATATCATAATGCCACTATATAAGTGTATGGTGCGACCACACCTTGAATATCGTGTGCAGTTCCGGTTACCCTAACTCAAAAAAGATATTGTTGAAATAGAAAAGGTACAGAGAATGGCAACACAAATGATAAGGGGTATGGAAGAGCTCCCCCGTGAAGAGAGTCTGGATAGGTTGGGGCTCTTCAGCTTGGAGAAGAGATGACCGAGAAGGGATATGATAGAAGTTTATAAAATCATGAGTGGTGTGAAACTATTCCCTATTAACAAGTTATTTACCTTCTCAAACAGTATTAGGACTAGGGGACACTCCATGAAATAGGGAGCAGATTTAAAACAAGAGTATTTTTTCACTCAACACACAATTAAGTTGTGGAATTTGTTGCCAGATGACCTAGTCAAGGCCAGTAGCATAACTGGGTTTAAGAAAGAATTGGACAAGTTTCTGGAGGATCGATCCATTAGCAGCTATTAGCTCGGTAGGTTTGGGGAATGTAACCGCTTACTGTCGGGAGCTGGGAGTGAACAGCAAGCAATGGATTGCCCCATAATGACCTGCTGGGTACTTCAAGCAACTGATTGGCCACTGTCAGAGACAGGGTTCTGGGCTTCATGGACCATTGGTCTGACTCAGTAGGGTGGTACGTATGTTCCAACCTAGCTACATCCCCGAGGACAGTAAAACCAACGAGATGGACGTATTGGTTAATATTCCCCCTTTTCAACCTTTTTGTCAGCCTATGGCTTCACTTAGGACAATCCCTAAGAAATCATAAAGCTGCAAGCTAGACCTGGAAGGTTCCTCAGAGGTCATCTAGTCCATCCACCTGGTCAGTGCAGGAAATCCATAGTTGTAGTATCCCTGACAGATGGCCAGCCAGCCTCTGTTTGAAAACCTTCAGCGAAGGAGAGCCCATCACTGCCCTAGGCAGTCTGTTCCATTGTCGAACAGCTCTTACCATCAGTAAGTTCTTCCTAATGTTTAGCTGAAATCGGCTCTCTTGTAACCTGAGCCCCTTGGTTCTAGTCCTGCCCTCAGGAGCAACAGAGAACAAGTCTGCTCCATCTTCTCTGTGACAGTCCTTCAGCTTTTTGAAGACAGCTATCATTCTTAGGGATGAGCGAACAGAATGGAGTTCGGAAATTCGGTTCGGTTCAGTTTGAAATTCGAGTTTGGAAATTCGGTTCAGTTTGGTTTGAAATTTGAGTTCGGTTCAGAAGTTCGGTTCGGTCGACCGAACAGACCGAGTTCGGTCGAATTCCGAACTTCCGAACCAAGTTTGGCCATTCAAAGCCAGGTTTTTTGGTGTGTGTTGCCACTAGGGATGGGCGAACAGAACGGAGTTCGGTTCAGTTCGGTTTGAAATTCGAGTTCAGTTCGGAAGTTCGGTTCGGTCAACCAAACAGACCGAGTTTAGTCCGAACTCCAAACCGCGTGCGCCCATCCCTAGTCATTCTCTCCTTACTCTTCTCCAGGATAAACATACCCAGCTCCTTCCACCTTTCCTCATTAGACTTGATTTCCAGACCCCTGACTATGACTATCTTGGTCGCTCTCCTCTGAACCTGTTCCGATTTGTCAGTGTCCTTCTTAAAATGCAGTGCCCAGAATTGGACACAGTACTCCAGATGAGGTCTGGCCAGCACAGAATAGGGTGAAACAATTATTTCTTGTGAGCTGGACACTATGCTTCTGATGTAACAAGAGAACAGAAACAGATGGTAGGTTGCAGTCAGTACTACATACTAGGAATTCTTTGAAGCTACCATCTTGTTCTCTAGTATCTAGCTGTTGGTGGGTTATTGGCACATTTCATTTATACCAGTATTTGTATCTGTGTGTGGCAGAGGCAGGCGCATGGGGTCGATACGGACAGAGGAGAGCTTCATAGAATACAAAGAAGGGGAGTGAAGTCTCCACCTCAAAACTTTGTTCACCTTAATTTCTTTTTAATGATTTGTAAGAAAAAGTTTCTCTGTGGCAAAGTATTTCATCACAAAAAATAAAATCACGAGGGGAAGAGTTAAGGTTATGGCTTAACTAACTTCATTTCCCAGATTTCTGGCATTTAAATTTCATAATACTCAATGTTCTTGAAGGAGATGAATTATTACTACTACTAATCGTTTCTATAGGGCTGCTACTCGTACGCAGCACTGTACAGATACACACAACATAAAGACAGTCCCTGCCCCATGGAGCTTACAATCTACTCAAGACACGAACAACTACAGATAAGAGTCTTCCTTTGAATAATAGACTACAGGAATTCAATAAGTTTATTTATTTCAGTTAAAATGGTTGAAATCCACAAGGCTAGGATATGGATAGGGACTGGGTTCCTGGTTTAAAAGTGATCTCGAAGAAGTGGGCCTTTAGGTGGGAGTTGAATATGGACAGGGAGGCAGCCTGATGCACCAGCTCAGGAAGTTTATTCGAAGCCTACGGAGCAGCAAGGTGGAAAGCGCAGAGTCAGGAGTTGACGATGGAGGAGAAAGGTACAGATAAGATATCTTGCGTGATGAACGGAGGTCATCATGAGTAGGGGTGTAGAGGGAGATAAAGAGGAGAGGTACTGATGAGCTGCAGAGTGAAGACATTTGTATTACAATGTTACCTCTACATATATCATTTAAACACAGGTGGGGGTTTTTCTCTATAAAAATACCTTCAACAGTCTTGGGGCCCATTCCTCAAGATGGGATGCCAATAGGTCATCAGTGCTTTGCCATTTTGTCTTTCAGCCAACTGATGGCTCTGTAGATAAAGAACTATGAGCTGCTTCCTCCTTTTACAAAAAAGACAAATTGAAAGTGACCATCTCAGTGAAGAACAGAATCCAGGTCTCCAAGAACAAAGCAGAGCAAGATCTAGCAAAGCTACATCAGAAAGGGGGCACGAAAGTCCATATGGTCCACCCCCTCTTCCTGAGATTTCCCCACCTCCTCCAGGTAAAATCCCTGTGGTAGTGGTAACACTAAATGGCACCAGAGATGTCCCTGGCTGATCCAGATAAATCCGGTATTTCCCTGGAGCCCAGAAGCTCTGGTTCAAAACCTAGAGAACTCTAATTCAGTGTGATCTAAATGCTGCCAGCAGTGTTTTCATTTATTGGTTTAGATTTGTATCCAATCCTATTATAATGGGTTGGGTGAGGGCAGGGCCCTTTAAGGAGCTTTGGGCATTGCCTTGGCTCCACCCCTCCAGGGACTTTAAGAGCCCCAAACTGTGGCAGCTCTGTCAGTTGGTATCTGGTTCTTGTAGAGATCAGAGCTCAAGCATAGCTGGCTATACACTGGGAGCTCTCCAGGGTACCGTCTGGGAGCAAGACTAAGGTCTAAAGGGATAGCTAGCTTACTTGTATTTACTTGTGCACTAACCAGTGGTGAATGAAGAAGCAAGAATTGATGAGATTTGCCTGTGACTGGTTTTTTGAGCTTGCCTTGCTGCCGCTTCCCAGGGAAGCAAGGTCATCTTCCCACATTTATTCCAAGGTGTTCAGAGCAGGTAACAATATATCAGGTACAACATAGTGTATATATAAATAAGTATAACATACATAACGTATACAATATAAAAATCCTTCAGAAAGCCAACTCCACACAAACCCTATCCCTGCTTGCCAAATATCTGTCCAAATATAATAACCCTCCTCCTCCTCTCTGGAAAATGCCCAGGCCCAGTGTAGCAGAGCTTGAGTTCCCCAGGGGTAAGTCCCCACAGGATTAGGGCCCCAATAACAGTCTTCCACAGGGATTAGCTCATATACTCGATTCATCTAACAATAGACTGTATTCTTGGATGTACCAAGGATGCATTGGTACATGCATCCAAGTCTCTCAAGGTCCTGTCTAGTGCTGGGTATATAACTTATTCATCAGCCCCCAAGCCCTAGCTATTATTAGCTGGTTATTACCCAGCTCAGCCAGACACAATCCCCAGGTGGGCTATCCCCAGGCTTGGCTCTTCTGTACCTTAGACAGCAGTCTCCTGGAGTCAGCTCTCTGTCTTCAGCAGTTCCCAGCAGAGTTCAGCACC
>QEPC01010231.1:302331-317086 GCA_003113815.1 Sphenodon punctatus
CGGGTCCGGGTCCGGGTCTGACTCTGTTCTTTTTTTTAAAACAAAAAGCCAGGCTGGGCAGGGTGGGTGGGGGGTGTCCCCCCTTCCACCCGCGCAGCCTGGACTCGGGGAGGGTTTTTCTTTTAAAAAACAATTTGGCTGGGGATTTAAATTTTTTTACATTGCAGCCATTTTTAAATGGCTGCAATGCAAAAAAATCCGGTACCCCGGAATCCGGTACCGGGCCCGGATTACCGGGGCCGAATCCGATAATGCCGGTACACCCAATACCGGCATTATCGGATACCGGATTCTACCGGTTCCCCACCCCTAATAAACATGGCTTAATGGGGAAGAGTCAACATGGATTTAGGAAAGGGAAGTCATGGCTCACCAATTTATTGGAATTTTTTGAGGGTGTAAATAAGCTTGTGGATAAGGGGGAGTTGGTCGATATAGTGTATCAAGAATTTCAGAAGGCGTTTGATAAGGTCCCTCATGAGAGACTCTTGAGGAAATTAGAGTCCTGGGATATATTGTTTTTATGATTGTTGTTAGCTGCCCTGTGGTGCCTGAGGCACGAAGGGGGCGGAACATTAGATTTTATTAAATAAATAAATAAAATAAGAGACAGTGTCCTGTCATGGATCAGGAACTGGTTAAAAGATAGGAAGCAAAAAGTAGGACTAAATGATCATTTTTCATAGTGGAGAGAAGTAACTAGTGGAGTGTCCCAGGGATCTGTACTGAGGTGTTGTTTAATATATTCATTAATGATTTGGAGAAGGAAGTAAAAGATTGAGGGGATCAAATTTGCAGATGACCCCAAGTTATTCAAGGTAAATCCAAGCGGGCTGAAGTATTGCAGGAGGATCTTGCAAGACTGGGCATCCAAATGACAGATGGAATTTAATGTGGACAAGTGCAAAGTGATGGACATAGGGGAAAATAACCCAAACTATATGTATACAATGCTGGGTCCTAAATTAGGAGTTACCACTCAGAAAAAGGATCTTGGGAGTCATTGTGGACAATACATTGAACAGTGTGAGGCGGTTTTCAAAAAAGCAAACAATGTTAGGAATCATTCAGAAAGGGATAAAGAATAAAACTGAAAATATCATAATGCCTCTATATAGATCTATGGTATGACCACACCTGGAGTATCGTGTGCAATTCTGGTCACCCCATCTCAACAAAGACCTAGTAGAACTAGAAAAGATACACAGAAGGGCAACAAAAATGATCAATGGTATGGGGAAAGGCTCCCATATGAAGAGAGGCTTGATAGGTTGGGGCTCTTCACCTTGGAGAAGAGATTACTAAGAGGGGATATGATAGAAGTTTATGAAATCATGTGTGGTGTGGAACACATAAATAGTAGGGATGGGAATTTCGGTTTCGGATAAAACCAAGAGTACCAGAAAATGGCCATTTTGGATTAACCCGAAATTTCAGTTCCTTTTCAGTTTCAGTACTTTCTGATAGGGAAGGGACTACCGGATTTTCCGGTATCCGATAATGCCGGTACTGGGCGTACTGGCATTATCGGATTCAACCCGGTAATCCGGCCCGGTTACTGGATTCCGGGTACCAGATTTTTTTTTACATTGCGGCCATTCAAATGAATGGCCGCAATGTAAAAACCCCACCAAAAACCCGCGTTTCCCTCCCCAAGTCCAGGCTGCACGGGTGGAAGGGGGGACACCCCCCACCCACCCTGGATTTTTTTAAAAAGAATTCCCCTAAGTGACTCTCCGTCAGCAACCCAGAGCCAGCCCAGCACCAGCAGCCGTCCCAGCAGCAGCCGGTAAGTATTAGACCTGTACTGTATGATCCCTGGGGGGGTGGAGTTTTTTTAATATCCATTAAATCCGGGCTGGGCAGGGTGGGTGGGGGGTGTCCCCCCTTCCACCCGCACAGCCTGGGAGGGGGAGGGGGGAGGAATGTTTTTATTCCATTGATTTCAATGGGGACAGTGCCCCATTGAAATCAATGGAATAAATCCTGTACCGGTATACCGGATTTAATCCGGGAATCCGGTTTTTTGAAAACCGGTATCTGGTAAATCTGGTAGCCGGTAATTGCCCTGGGGTCCCACCTCTACTTTCTGATCTTTTGCATTGATTTTTGTACCTGATTTTTAACATTGCGGTTTGTCCTCCATTGAAAAACTGCAATGTTAAAAATCTGGTACAAAAAAAATCAATGCAAAAGAGCCAATAGTACCAAAACCGAACCGAAATTCATGAGAACCAAAACTGAAATTGACCAAACTTTTGCCCAGAGTCCCATCCCTAATAAATAGGGAGCAGTTATGTACCCTCTCTAACAATACTAGAACAAGGGAACACAATTAAATGAACTGGCAGTAGATTTAAACCAAATAATAAGAAGAATTGTTTTCATTCAGCACACAACTAACTTGTGGAATTTACTGCTGGAGGAAGTGGTCAAGGCCCATAGTGTAGCTAGTTTTAAAAAGGTAATGGATAAGTTCTTGGAGGATAGGTCCATTAATGGCTATTAGCCAAGTAGGTTCTGGGGATGTAATCTCTTACTGTTGGGGACTGGAACAACAGGGAATGGATTGCCCGTTGTGACCTGTTGGGTACTTCTCCCAAAAAACAGAGATTGGCCACTGTCGGACGCAGGATGCTGGGCTTGATGGACCATTAGACCAGTACAACACTTACGTTCTTAACAAAAGGAAACTCTAGAGCCCCACGAGACCCCAATATGATCTTGGGAAAATGTTGGGTCCTGACCTGTTCACATTCAGTGATAGGAATTACATGGTTACAGTAGACTGTAAATCCAATTTCTGGGAAGTGGAGAACACTCAAGGAAGAACTGTAATCAGGAAAAATTGAACGCACACTTTGTGAGGCATGGCGTACCCAGCACTTTGTGCTCAGACAATGGGCCACAATACACTTCAGAAGCATTCAAACATTTAAGCAAGAAATGGGAATTTGAGCACAAGTCTTCTTCCCTTGCAAAACCCACAAAGCAATGGAAAGGCAGAGTCAGCAGTCAAGATGACCAAGAGACTGCCTTTACCATCAAAGAAGACAGGACCGGATCTTTACCTGGCTATGTTGGATCATCACAATACCCCCTTCCCAGGGACTCAATAGCAGTCCAACACTGGTGGACAGAAGAACTAGGACACTACTTCCCATGAGGAATAGCCTTCTGCAGCCCAGTGGGAGAAGGATGCGGGCAATACACAAATACAGCTTCACAAAAACACCAAGCCAGACGGGTGTCAAGGGCATGAGGGTCAGGGCACAGGGAGACTGAAGGGAAGAATTGGAATGGAGAGAGAAGGGACTGGAGCAGGGTAGCAACAAGGTAGGGGAAAACTTCTCAGCTGTACTCCAATGACCTAGAGACTTGGTGCTTGATGCAGAGCCAAGTATACTGGCCTAAGAGAGCTTATGGCTCATCATAGAGGTCAAGGAAAGGGAGCGAGGGAGCCTGTAAACTGGGAAGGACACAGGACTTGAAGGCTAGGGAACATCAATGCTAGGGAACAGAACACAAAACACAAAAACAGGGAGAAGAGCAGGAGCACAAGGGACTGGGAACAGAGCTGAAACAGGCAACAATAAAGGTAGACACAGAGTGGTGAAGAAAACAGTTGTTCCACCCAACCTCCTGTGGCTACCAGCAGTCTTAAGTATTGGCTGGTAGCCAATCAGAAGGTTGAGGGGCAGGATTAGAGTAATAGGACACAGCTGGGGAAGGGTGTGACATGGCAAGAAGTTGGATACGCAAGAGGAGGCATGGGGAGGAGGGAATGGGGCTGAGTTCAGGTGTGAGAGCTGGTGCCGGTAGTTGAGGCAGCACTCCAAACTGCCAGGGGTTCGAGACTCAGGGCCTGACAACAGGCAACATAATACAGCAGAGGAGCCAAGGACATGAGACCCTTCCATAAAGTAAAGAAGGTCTGTGTCCAACCACCACACGGCCTCCCAAAAGAATGGGAAAGTGAGAGCACATTACACTGGTGCTCTGAGGTCTGCACTGGCTGCCTATAGCTTTCCAGGCACAATTCAAGGTGCTGGTTTTGATGTTTAAAGCCCTAAATGGTCTGGGTCCCACATATCTGAAAGACTGCTTGTCCTACCATGTCCCTTTGCGGCCCCTATGGTTAGCTGGGGGTGCCCTCCTGTGTGTTCCATCTGTAACCCTTGTCCATGGGGCAGGGGCTCGCAGGAGGGCATTCTCAGTTGCTGTCCCCGTATTGTGGAATTCCCTTCCTCAGGAGGTTTGTTTGAGTCCGAGCCTGACCATCTTCCAGAGGCGGTGCGAAACATTTTTATTTGGAAAGGCATTTGGCAGGCAGGGATTGGTGGGGTTTGGTTGGGTTTTTGGGTGGAGTTGTTTCATTTCATTTCCCTTCATCTTTAATTTATACCCCGCACTCTCCCAACCAAAGTCGGCTCGAGGTGGCTCACATCAATAATAAATACAATATTAGGGTTTTTATCCCACACAGGGGAAACCCAACACCAAATACATCATAATACACAAGAAAACCCTACCCTTCCCATTTAACATTTCAATAATAATAATAATAACATCTAACAATATGCCTTACTAACCCATCCCAATATCCATTCTACCAGTATCAAACCATCCTTCCTTCCATCCCCTGCTGCCACTAGGGGTAGTCCTCTCTCTCCACCCCTCTCTCACCGGAGGGAGGATGTGAGGGAGGATGGGGGTTTGAGGGGAGTGTGTTTTTATTGTATGTATTTTAATGTTTTTTACTTTTTTGTGTGAGCCGCCCTGAGCCTTGTTGGAAAGGCTGCATAAAAATCCAATAAATAAATAAATAAATAAATAATGTAGCTCGATGATGTGTATCCTGCTTGGGAAGGGATGGAGGATGTAGTGTTTCAGTGACTGTAAATAATAGCCCAGAGAAACAAAGAGAGAATTTGCTATGGTGAAAGCTCTGGGGAGACTGGGCGAATGAGAGATGAACAACAACAGAGGATGGTGCCCTTTGTGGAGTAAAGCCTGTGTTATCGGTACTATCAATAATGGATTTCCCCTTATCTCTAATGGAAACAGGATCCTAATCTGGGATTGTAATACCATGCCCAGGTAATGCCTTGTTCACTTATCTCTGCCTACTATTATTGCTGTTATTCCCCAAAGGAAGGGGAAGCTCGTAGAGTGAGTGTGGCCAGGGTTGCCACCTCAGGCCTTGTAGGGGGCACTGGTGCAGCAGTAGGGAATTAACTGACATCCCCTCATTGTGGCAAAATGCCCCTGTTTCCATACCAGTGTCCCCTAGACAAACACTCGGTTACACCTAGCAAACCCTCCCCCCCCCCCCCCAGGGCCTGGACAAATGCAAGGTCACAGGACAAGTGTTCTGGGCATGCTCCAAAAGCCAAGGACAGGGATCAGTATCTCAAGGTGAATGCCATGATGTCTCACCTAAGTGACATCACAGGTCAGAGGGCTCAAGCAGTTCACCTGGATTGGAGAAACCCCTACCTGGGGGTGATTCCCAAAGGGGAGGAGGGGTCGAGCTTAAAAAGCCAGGACGCACCCCTTCCTCCCTCTCTCTCTGACTTTCTTTTTTGAAACGGCAACGCGCTGCTGGCAGGGAGCTAGCTAAGACATGGGCCTCACTTGTTTCTACCTGCACGAATGATGAAAAGGAATCTGTGAGTATCAGCAACTGCCTTTCTACCCTCAGTCCTAGGAGGCAGCTACCCAAACCAGGGGACACGTGATCCCCAAGATTTGAAACTATTTTAAGTTTGCTTCTCTCTTTATCCAAAGCCTTTTACTTTAGCCTTGTTGCCAAACCTGTTTCTCTGCTTTTGGTCAATAAAGTATCTCTTTTGTCTTGTAAAACGGGCGTATCTGTGCCTGAGTGAAAAGACCAGTGGCTGGAAATAGAAAGCCTCTGGCACCTTTAAAGGTTAGAAGGATTTGTACCCACAAAGGGGGAGCCCTTGCAAGACAAGTAGTTTTCTGCAGCTTTGCCTACGGAGAGCGTCTCTAGGGCAACTGACCTCAATAAGAGGGGTGCCTGGGAAAGAGACTGCTTTGAGGGGAGTTGTTGGTGAAGAGCCAGAGTTGTGTTGGGGGTTCACATATCCAAGAAGGTGTGAATCCCTCTAGTTTCCTGGTGGTGGTGTAGTCAATTAATAGGCTGATTGAAGCATTATGCATTATAAAACCAAGAGAATATTATATACAGGCTACTATGAGTTTCCTACATGCTTTATTTGCTTGCTATATGCTTTATAGTAACTTTAGTTTAGGAATATTGAAAATGCATATTATGAAAAACAGGCTGGCAAGAGGAGAAGGAAATGAGAGATGAAACAGGCTGTAATATTGACAGGGATACATTCTTGTCATCAATAAGGAGAGGCCCAGCAGGAACAAAACTAGCAAGAACTGACCATTCCTAGAACAGAGTTTTGCACATCAGCAGATAACAATAGATGAGAGAGAAGGCTGCAAGGACATTACAGATAAGGAGGGCCTGGTCAGACAACAAGACGCCTAAGAGAAAGGGTGTGGGCAACCCTGGCCAAGGATCAGGCCTCCCATCTGGAGGGAGGGGTAGGCAGATCCAACTGGTCAGGACAGCCCAGAGAAAAACAGTGACTAAGCAGAAAGTACCCCAAAACTGAATAGCCAATGGGAGAACTTTCCAGGCCTAGCACTGACAACCCCACACTCTGGATAATCATAAGACAGTCACAGGATAAAAAGGCCATCCCTAGACAGGAAAGATGTCTTGCACGGTACCCTCTGACCAGCTACTTAGGTAGCTGCCGGTTGATCGGTGCTTGACCCTTTCCAACGCTCTCAAAGGCTGTGAAAAGCCAAGACTCCAGCAGCTAGGTTCCTAGATAGACCTCGATTGGGCCCCCGCCCTGTCTCTCTTCTCGAGACCAGACCTGAGACCTCTGACGTGTAAGAACACATATATATGTATTTTTGTGTGTGTGCTTGCTGTTAGAATAGGTGAAGGCTATTGCTAGATGCAAATGTATTGGTGCTTTATTCTCAGCTCTTTCTATATCATATAGTAATAAACATATGTCTATTTGAGGGGTTTTGTGTTTGTTTCATAGTGCCTCTGCCAAGATCCTGGAATTGGGAACTGCCTACTAGGGGTTTAAGTCCTGCTCCTAGTCAGGAAAATAGAGAATGGTTCCAATTCATAACAGTGGTGGAGGAATGCATGGGTGTGTGTGTGTGTGTACTGAGCTCATTGCACAGAATTAAAGACTGAGGTCTAGAGCCATTGAGGTGCACAGTAGTCAGCCTGAGGCGCGCAATAGTCGGCTTGTGTTTAGACTAAGTCTACACTAGAGGAGTGCTTGATAAAAGTGAGTAGCAGCGGGACGTTGGGTTAACTGTCTATTTGACCAAGCACAGCTACTGAGCATGCTTTATACAGTGATCATTCCATCCACACTTCTAGGCATATTTGCCAAAAATCACTGTCCTGTCTACTTCTGCTGATTGGCCACCAGCAGCTGTACACAGAAAACAGCAAACTTGAAATAAGACACCTTTGTGGTCTAAGCAAAATTGCAGTGCAGACTCATATCGTCCCGGCAGAGACACTGGGCAAATAAAAATAGATAGATACCAAAAAGCACTTGCACTGGCAAAATGCCCTGGTTTGGGAAGGGATCGCAGGGAGGGGTCCCTGTGGGAGAGTGGGATAAAGTAAAAATTCTGCCCAAGCTATGAGAATATATTCATGATCAAGGAACCTGCCCATGGACAGACCAAGCTCTGTCCCTGGTAACATGCCAGCAAATTTGTAAAGTATGGGATAAAGGCACGGTCACTCCCAAGGCACAAACCTTTGCCACAAACAATTGGAATAATAAATGGTTCACCAGGGGATTGTATGGTGGAGTGTCTTCCACTGCCAAGCTCTTTTTAGGATCCTATAATAATGACTGGACAGTGGAACGCATAGTTAGGAATGCAAAGCAAGTAGATGAGTTGGTTAGGGAAGGGAAAGATATAGACAGTGTGCATTCTGTTCCATACAGAAACACACAGGGAGCCCCTGCTAAAGAAGGAGATAGAAGACGTGAGCCGGGGCAGCAAAATGAGTTAGGACAATTAAGGATTTTGATATGGAGGCAGTTGATGGCTGCAGGAGAGGATACTAGAGTATGGGACCGAAAGCCCCTAAGTGAACTAATAAGGCAGCTAGAAATTGTGACCATTATTAACCCTAATACCGCCCAGACCATAGAGGGAAAAGTGAAACCACACTCAGCACAGGCTGCAGAACTGGCAGCAGTTTTAGCAGCACTAAAACAAACCCCTGCAGACCAACCACTTTATTTGTACATGGATTTACAATTTATAACTCAAGGATTGCAAAGATGGCTGCCCTTCTGGGAGCACAGGCAGTGGGCCACATATGATCAACAGTCACTGACATATGTTGTGTCCTGGAAAAGTATCCATGCCAGTGTGCTATCCCAAACACAGTCGCTTTTTGTCAAGCATGTAAAAGCACATAACAAAACTAAAACCCTGGAAAGTAATTGGAATAATAGGGTAAATGCCCTGGCCAAAGAGGCAGCTCTAACTGCAGTAAAAACCCATTGTGTCCGTTTCAACTAGGTCCCAGACTAAGCTACACCAAGCAAATTCAGACCATGTTAATGACCCACCATACAGCCTGGAGGATCATATAAACAACAATACACAGTTTTGGAAAAGAGGAATGTGGACTGTAGTAACCCAGGATCAGTTCATGCAGGTATAAAATGTGGATGGAACAAGCTTGTGGTTCCCACCAACAATAGCTAGACAATCTATTGTTCAGTACTGCCATGAACTCGCCACACTAGACAGAATCAATAGCTTTGCATGGTGGCCAGGAGTCACCCAAGAAGTGATTGAATGGGTTAATAATTGTCTTCCCTGTGCTAGTAACCAAGCAAATACCAGAGTAATCAAGGCTCCATTCAGGCATCAGGGTACAATGGGACCCTGGCACAGGGTACAAATAGATTCCGTTGATAAATTTCCAAAAACTGCAAGAGGAAACCAGTACCTCCTTGTTTTGATAGACTCCTTCTCAGGTTGGGTGGAGGCAATACTGACCAAAAATCATACTGCAGACGCCACCGCCAAAGCACTGTTTAATGTGGTAATATCCAGATTTGGGGTCCCGAAAAATTATTGATAGTGATCAGTGTCCAAGTTTTGTTTCAGAAGTGTTCAAAAACTTGTGCAAAGCCATAGGCATCCAGCATAAAATGCATATTCCATATTATCCCCAGTCCTCGGGCCAAGTAGAAAGAATGAACCGCACAATTAAAACAGCCCTGAGGAAAACTGTTTCAAAAACTGGCTCAAACTGGGACCTCAGATTGCCCCTTATCTTGTTGGCCTTGAGAAGTTCAAAGCGCCTTGGCTACACTCCCTTTGAAATTCTCACAGGCAGACAGATGCAAATGCCAGAACTGTTCCAATGGGGACTCTCTCAGGGGGGAAGTTATGCCCCACCTGAAAGCTTATCCACAGTACAAGATGTCCAGCTTATGTCTGATTGGATCAGGGCCCTCCAAAAGCAACATGCTGAAATTAACCAAGTCATCACCAGTGAACTATGGATTGACTATTCCATGCAAGCCTACCATGAATATAGATTGTGAGAAAAGAAGGGTGGGGGGGAATCTACCTAACCTGTTATTTTATTCACCTACATAGAAAATGCATCCCTTCTTTTTGTTGTGTATAATATTTTTGGAACTGCCTTCGCAAGCTGCCACACTGAATCTTACAAGGATTAACACCTCCCAAGCCGAGTTGTCCCCACCCTCCGACCCTCAAACATCAGGTGATGAGGTAACCGAACTCCAGCTCCCCTCTCATCGGTTAAGCAGTCCACACGCACAGCTACCAGTGCCAAACAAACCCCCAAACAGTGACCAACTTCAGCTAAGATCCTCCACCGTGAAGGCTGCCTGCCCAGACTTCAGCGCAGATCCAGATGCATGCTCTAATGGATTTCAACTTCTGCATTGCCCAGGCGTTACAGTAACCTGGATTCCAAGATTTGGCCATTTGAGACTTCAGATCAGCAAGGTACTCTGTCCTTTGCAAATTGCAGCCCAAACCCACGCTACCATCTAAAACAATGATTTCATCATATTGCTACAAGCCCATGATCCCGCCGTAGGATGTAAATGGAACTTGAATTCATCAAGATGTCACACTATCCCTAACCAATGCCACTTATTGGGCACTTTAGCCAGCACACCTTTGAACTGCTACGCTGACAGCATCTTCCCGGTCATCCCCGCTCAGATTCAGCCATATTTTTGACCTTATGACCCATGCACTGATGGAACTCATTCGCATGATATAATTGACACCTGTGTACCACTTGTTAAGTGTGACATTTGGGGGGAGGAGATTGTAAATGTCACACTTAAATGGAAAAATGTTACACAATGTATTATCAACAGTGTTCAAAATGTATGGATTTTTGGGAAATGTAGCATGGGTATGGAGGAAGATATTGTGTGGAAAAAATTTCCATTCTCAGGGGAACTAACCGTCTTTAAGAACAACACACAAATCCAATCACCATGGGACCCTGCTTTTTGCATTATGTCCCCAGGATATCGCTGTAACAATAATTTTGCTGTTCCAAGGGAAGATTATGTAAATGCCTATGTTCTATGGACAGGGTCTCCCCAGCCACACCCACACAACACTTCCTCTATACAAACCCAATGGGACAAATGTGTGCACATAAGGGATGGATACATTCAATTTACAAACCTAACCATCAAATTAGCAGCATATAATATTACTAGAAGACACCTGCAATGTGCACCTTATGTGGCACCCCTCTTTGAAGCTTGGTTGCAATCTTTTGAATATCTAAAGAGAGAAGGGGAATATAAATTCCCTGACAACCACCCTAGACACACCAGAGATGTGTCCGGTTGGATAGGCATGGGAGGGGCCTTATTAAACAGTATAAATATTGAAACAATGGCCAATAAATTGGGAACCACAGGAGGATTGTCGGGATCATTACGTCAGCCACTGACTAATAGCAACCAGGTACTCCAGGAAGGGTTAAAACATTTGGTCCTCACACTACCCGGTTGGTATAGGTTAATGAGGCAACAAATAATAGCCACAGACAACACTATCATGGCATTGGCCAACACAACTAGGATGGCTATTCAATGCACCCAGTGGCAAGAAAGAGCATGGAGTGTACTGGATGACATCATTGGAAGCCTAGAGGCTGGTAAAATGCATAGACACCTGTGGTCCATTCCTACTATTAGAGAAAATATAGATCCAGATTGGACTAAGGTGGTAGCACACCACATTGTGTATCTTCCAGCAGGATTGACCGTGCATATCCAGGTAGCCACTCCAAAAGGAAGAGATTCTGCTGCATGTGCAGTACAGGTATATCCCCGGGTCTCCCAAAATCAGTGGTTGAAATTTGTACTCCCAGGCTTATGGCAAATGAAAGAAACTAGCATCATAGAATTATATGAGTTAGACACCCAATGCAATATATGGAAATATACTAAGTATTATTGCCCATTGCCGCTACAGGAGTATAAACAGTACAGACATAATGTTATGTATGCATGGACAACACAGCAAAATTTGATAACCCCAAGGTATATACCCTAGGACACAAATGTTTTTACATCAATGCAGAACCAAACACCACTGTAATTTTGAATTCTATATTCCAGCAAAACATGACAGCCAATGGATTTTTGGTGGTATGTAATGTCACCAAAATATCCATTGGGACCAACACATAGACATTGCATGCAAACGAATGGAAAAGGCTTTGGGACAAAGATAGTTTCCAGTTGTGGAATATGTCATTTGCATATTCTGCTGCTGAAATACATGAGGCTGTGAAAAATACCCAGATGTTCCATACCAGGGTCCAAAGCTTAGCAAACACATTGGGACATGCTGCTGTTGTTTTAAAGGGAGAAGGGGAAAAAATTACCCAGGTTCTTACTGAAGTAGAATACACTGCTAAGCATTCATTTTGGGAAAGTATCTTTGGCTGGTCATCCAATCATTATTGTCATAATACAAATTATATTGCTTGTAATCATATTATGTATAATATGTTGGGTAAAAGACTGGTAGGCCCACTCAAGCACAGAGCATTTTCTGTTATTCCCAAAGTGAAAATAAACGAGTGATGTGTGAACTGGGAAGGGCCCAGTTAACAAGGGGGGTGGGTGGGAACTGTAGTGAATTAATAGGTTGATTGAAGCATTATGCACTATAGAACCAAGAGAATATTATATATATCTGTAACTACTGAAAGGATACTATGAGTTTCCTATATGCTTTATTTGCTTGCTATATGCTTTATAGTAACTTTAGTTTAGGAATATTGAAAATGCATATCATGAGAGACAGGCTGGCAAGAGGAGAAGGAAATGAGAGAAATATGCTGACAGGGATATATTCTCATCATCTATAAAGAGAGACCCAGCAAGAACAAAACTAGCAAGAACTGTCCATCCCCAGAACATGGCTGTACATTAAAGTAAATAATAAACAAGAAGGTTGCAGATAAGGACTAAGCAATGCAATGAAAAAGGATGGTCTGGTCAGACACCAAGATGCCTCAGAGAAAGAGGGGCATGGGCAACCCATGGTCAAAGATCAGGCCTCCCATATGGAGGGAGGGGTAGGCAGGATCCAACTGGTCCATAATAACAGTGACTAAGCAGAAAGTACCCCAAATCTGAATAGCCAATGGGAGAACTTTCCAGGCTTAGCACTGACACCCTGCACACTGGATAATCATAAGGCAGTCACAGGATAAAAAGGCCAGCCCTAGACAGGAAAGATGGTTTGCATGGTACCCTCTGACCAGCTACTTAGGTAGCTGCCGGTTGATCGGTGCTTGACCCTTTCCAACGCTCTCAAAGGCTGTAAAAAGCCAAGACTCCAGCAGGTAGGTTCCTAGATAGACCTCGATTGGGCCCCCGCCCCGCTCCTCTTCTCGAGACCAGACCTGAGACCTCTGCCGCATAAGAGCACATGTATATGTATTTGCGTGTGTGCGCTTGCTGTTAGAATAGGAGAAGGCGATTGCTAGATGCAAGTGTATTGGTGCTTTATTCCCAGCTCTTTCTATATGATATAGTAATAAACATATGTCTATTTAATGGGCTTGTGGTCTGTTTCATAGTGCTTCTGCCCAGATCCCGGAATTGGGAACTGCCTACAAGGGGTTTAAGTCCTGCCCCTGGTGGGATAGTGAAGAGTTCCAATTCATAACAGTGGCAACGATCTTTAGACGTAAGGCAGGTGGCTTTGCCGTACAGCGCCCCCTTGCTGCATTTTGTCACACTCATACACCCAATAGCCCCAACAGAGCCTGTATACCGACTTTAACCTGAGGCCGGATTGCTTAATATTTATTCCCCTGCCGAGGGTCTGATCCTGGGTACCATAAGCCTGGTTCCCAGTTATCCCAGGACTGGGTAGGTTTGTGCAAACCTCCAACCACGCCTTCCAGCCAGCCTGATCCACCAAAGACCCTCCAGGGCTTTTCCACCTTTGTGGGTATGAAGTCCCTGTTTGCTTAACAGCAACCCCTTTCACTGGGGTATATACAAGACAGTCTCACCTGCGAGTCTCCAGAGGTGACTAGCTACCCTTAGAGTAGTCCTGTCTTCCTCTCTGGTCCAGTATGTAGATCTGCAGGCCAGGACAGAAGCCTGGGTAGCTCAGCTGCAACTTGCATCCAGCAGTTCTGCCTCACTGGAGAGCCTTCCTCCAGAGTGCTTCAGGTTTGTCCTTAAATTCCCACAACTCCCTGGGACCTTTACACTGGATTGGTGCTTAGCACTGTCTTTCATTACCACTAGCACCTGCACTCCTTTGGCACCAGCCTTTGGCGTGATCCATTTTATATGCACCTGTTCTTTTCTGGTCGGTGTTACTTCGTCCCCGTTCCAGTGAGGTTTATTTGTTAGAAGGGCAAAATCCTTTCCATAACAGGGGGAGGCAGTATGAGCCAGGTTCCGGGAACTTACCCCTAAAGCAGTCATGTTTTGTGAACAAAGTCTAAGAGAGCAGTGGTCTGAGCACAGTGCTGGGAGCCAGGAACTCCTGTATTTTGCTTCCTATTCTGACACTGGCCTTCTCTACCAGCCAAGTCAGATCCAAGGAAGCTGGGGCTCGTGCAATAGGGTGGCATGGATCTTAACATAGTGGGCTTTGACCAGGGGCGGCTGGTGGGTTTTGATGCTGGAGGGACACTGGGGCAATAAGGCCGGGCCGGCGGGCCTAGGGGCGGAGCCAAGGGGCGGTAGGCGGAGCCAGGGGACAGTAGGTGGAGCCAGGGGGACAGTAGGCCAGTGGCATGGCATAGCCCAGCAGCAAGGCATACCAGGGTTAACATCGGATGTAAGAAAACACAGTCTACATGCACATCAAGCTTAAAATAAATAATTTATAAACCCAAAACACAGGGAAACACTGGAAAAACCCAGCAGCAAGGAGTTCCCAGGGTTAACATCGCATGGAAGAAAACACAGTCTACATGCACATCAAGCTTAAAATAAATAATTTATAAACCCAAAACACATGGAAACACCCAAAACACTGGCATAATCCAGCAGCAAGGAGTTCCCAGGGTTAACATTGGATGGAAGAAAACACAGTCTACATGCACATCAAGCTTAAAATAAATAATTTATAAACCCAAAACACA
>QEPC01010231.1:317242-328215 GCA_003113815.1 Sphenodon punctatus
GGTGCACACCCTCCCCCCAGTCTCGCACACCCTCCCCCCTTCCATCCCACGCCCCCAACCTCTGCTCCCCAAGTCCCCCCCGCCGCTCAACCCCAGTGCCACTGGGGAAGGGGGGTGAGCGACGGGGGGAGTCGGGGAGCAGTGCCTCTGCTCTCCGACCTCCCCCCCCCGGCACGCATTTACTCACTGTCGTCGGGTCGGGCTAGGGACTGTGCGTGACACAACGACTCCAGGCAGGCAGGCACTGGCAGGCAGGCAGTTCAATGGAGGCGCTCGGCGGTGAGATGTGCTTCTGCGCGCATGCTGAGACAGTTCAAGCATGCGTGCTGCAGCCCATCTTGCCACCAGAGTGCCTCCACCAAAGGTGAGGCTTTGCATTGAGCCCATAGGGCCCATAAGGCTCAATGCAAAGCTGGTGCTCGGGAAATTTCATTTCCCTAGCAGCGCTGCTTGGACTGAATGCTGAGCCGCCCGGCTCGCGTTCAGACCAAGTTTGACCCTTCTGGGACTCCAGACTCTGGAGTCCCAGAAGGAATCCACATCCACAGTCCAGGCAGAGGCACTAGAACGCTCACTGACTGAGCGCTCTCTGTCTCTGCCAGCGGCTGAGTGAAATTGACATCGAAGCGCCGCGCTGCTCTGATTACAGCCAAGCTGCAGCAGTCAGAGCAGCACGGCATTCTGATGTGAATTTCAGCCGCTGGCAGAGACAGAGAGTGCTCAGTCAGTGAGCGCTCTGTCAGTACGGCACCAGGGGGACGGGGGAGAGCGGGGGCAGGGCACTGCCCCAGGTTCCCCCAGGCTACAGCCGCCACTGGCTTTGACAGACACATACTATCTGACTTCTTTAAGGTCCACATTTTCACTCTTTGGTAAAAGGAAAATGTTACTTTGAGGCCACTTTCAGACCTTCTCCCCCTGCACATATTCTGGCTGGGGGGGTGGGATGCGCAGCCAGGATATGCGCAGGAATCGGCCGGTCTGAAAGCTGCCCCTGCCCCCCCCCAGCTTTGCCAGCAGACACGCGCAGGGATGCAAAGCAGGAAATCGAGGTCTGAATCCATGCATGTGCCTGCCGGGGTGGGGGTGGGCTTTCAGACCAGCCGATCCCCATGCACATTCCGACTGCGCATTCCCACCCCACCCCCCCACCAGAATATGTGCAAGGGTGGGACGCGGAGGTCTGAAAGCAGTCTAAGTTCTGATTATTTCCCTTCAAGGGCTGTGGCTCCCTGCATTGCCGACTCTGCAGGCCCATATGTTAAGTATATGTTGTTATTTCTAGTTCACACATGGGCTCCAAGTGTTGGTGGCCTCTCTTAAAAACATAGAAACAAAGGATAAAAACAGAAGTGACCATACCATGGCAGCAACATGACCCGGCTTTGGTCAGGAAGCCACCACAGATAATACGATACTGACCAGCTGCAACCAAGCCAAGAACGTGTACCTGAGTTCGTGCATCCTCATGAATGTTGCATCCCTTGTCTCTCCCTCTGTTCCCCCTTTCCTGTCTCCTCCCCCTGTCTTTAGATTGTAAGCTCTCGGGCAGGGACCGTGTCTATCTTATTCTCTGTAAAGCGCCAGGTACATTGCTTTCGCTATATAAATGCTTATCATAAATAATAATAATAATAAATCATAACAACTGTTCACACGGACAGACTCGGGGGGGTGGGGAGATGCATGAACGTGCCCAGCGCCACCCCCACCCCCATGACAGGCAGCCATAGTGACCCATGACAGCCGCCATGGTGCCCCACTATAGTGGACCCGACCTGGCCCAGCGAAAACAGATGGAACAGACGTGTGAACATGCTCTGGCCTGCTTTGCCCCGATTGGGTTGACACTAGTCCGGGCTATGACTTCAGCCATTTGCCAAGGTGAGAGCCTGAGCTACCCACCAACATGCCCGGGATCAATCTGGGAGCCTGATATCAAACGCGACACTGTCCCGCAGGCCAGAGTGGGTTACTGTCACGTTTGGTTTTACCCAGAGAGTTGGAAGGTACCTCAAGGGTCATCTAGTCCCAACTCCATGCTTGGATGCAGAGAGAATCTCTTCCCTGTAACTAAGTGAAGCACGTGCACCTGCATCTTCTCAAACTCAGGAATGTACCCTTGTCTCGCCTGAAGTTCACCTCTCCCTTGTCTCCCCCTCCCTTGTCTCTTAGATTGTAAGCTCTCTACAATCTAAAGGGTCTACTTTGGGATAGGGAATGGGATTTGCCTGTAACTGCTGGCTGTACAGTGCCAGGTACACCTCTGGCGCTATAGTAATAATAATTAATAATTAAAAATAAAAATAATTAATAATGAATAACATACCTGGCAGATGGCTGTCCAGCCTCTTTTTGTACAACCCCAGCGATGGAGACTCAATGGCCTCCCATGGCAGCTTGTTCCATTTCCTATGTTTTGGATGTGACGTTTTGGATGTTTCCCACGTTTTGGATGTCCACGTTTTGGATCAGGGATAGGGCGTTTGGGTTAATACAACCCAAAATGGCAATAAGCTTTTCTGCACCATAGTCACACTGTCGACTTGTGTTCAGCTTGCAACCCGCTACCATTTCCCCAATCCTTCTCAGCAGTGCTGCTTCCTAGCCAGTTATCTTCCTTCTCGGACTTTGCTTGTTAACGATGAGACAAAATTGTTTTATATATTTTGTAAGCCGCCCCGAGCTGCCTTAGGGCTGGAGGGAGCGGGATATAAATCTTTGAATAAATAAATCAAATGTGGGACAACAGTGAATCAGGCCCCCTGGGATTTATTATTTGTGAAGTATGTTATTTCTGTGTGCCTCCCTGTCAAGCGCTTTGGAAGGCATTCCCCACATAGGTTGTATCTGTTAGTAAATGTCAGTCCTTTGACATGTAAGTCACAGCAGAATTTTGTGCAAAATCAGCCTGTCAACCCCAAGACACCAACACTGTAATCTTCCTTCCTGAAGAAATAGCAAATCAGAGCAAGTGACAAACTCACTCTGAACTCTCCAAAAGAGAATAAGGACCAGAAACTGAACTGCACGCCTAGGGCCAGGCCCCAGTACATCTTAACAGGAGCTTCCGTGCAGGATTTTCACTCCACTGAAGCAGTCTTCTATGGGAAGTTCAACAGAACAGGGAATCTGAAAGACTGCCTCTCCTCTCATGGTTCTCTGCATGTCCCATCATGGCCTCTGAGGTCAGCCAGGGGCTCACTGTTCCAGGCACCATCTGCCCTTCAAGCTCGTACAAAAAAGGCACACAAGAGGCATGCTTGGTGGCTGCCCCACAGTTCATTTAAGCCCGAGTCTGCTCGTCTTCCAGAGGCGATGTAAGGCCTTTTTGTTTGGCCAGACAGTTGGCAGGTGGGGGTAGGGTTGGAATGTTGTGGGGTAGGGAATTTCACCTGTTTTGCTTGATTTTATTTGGGTATTTTAATATTTGGTTTTATTTTGTGTATTTTTAATACGTTTTTATGTACTGTAATTTGTAACCGACTCTAAGCCTTAAGGGCATGGGCAGGATAAAAATGTGAATAAATCAATAAATAAAATAAGGATGTTTCTACCAGGCTATTTGAATAAGAATGAAGACTGTGGACTGAATTCGGTTCTCAGGGATTGCCTCTACAAAGGCTGTTTTTAGACCAACACAGGGCTGCCCACCCCCGGAGCTGCTCTGGGGATGCCCCCGCCCCCATGTCCGCCCACTTTCAGCCCGGCCTGGGTCTGCATTAGATGAACCCAGTGGGTTTCTGTCATTGTGGTGTGCCCGACACAGTGTCCCTCCCACCAAAGAGTTGCGGGCAGATCGCCTGGCTCTCTAGGCTGGCACTGGCAAGACTATATTTTTGCCGCGGCAGTGACCAGCCATGAGTGGGGTTGCAGTGTGGGTTCACTGAGCAGACGGACAGCAGTTCCACACGGGGCCAGTGCTCTGGGTTTGGCCGACCCACTGCGTAATGTTCTGGAGTGCCGCCAGTGCAGCTGCAGGCACAGCCTGCTACACTTCAGCGACTGGTGGGCCACTTTCTAATGGACAGGCCAGCCCAAGGGTGAAGGGGGCTGGTGCGGCCATCTCCGGAAATACTCTCCGTCTGTTTACACCCAGTGACTGCTTCTGTGTTTTGCAGGATCAGGGATAGGGTGTTTGCAGGATCATCTTCTCTGGAAGGAACAAACCCTCAGTTACTCCAGGACTTCTCAGGACTAACTTCTCTGGGTTACTTTAGATTTAACTAACTCTCTGACCGGTCCTTTAATGTGTCTCTCTCCAACTCCGCCTCCTCCTTCCTCCTCTCAGTTGGTGTTCCTCAAGGCTCTGTTCTTGGCCCTCTCCTCTTCTTGTCTATACCTCATCCTTAGGCAAACTCATTGCCTCCCATGGCTTCCAATACCACCTCTATGCTGATGACACTCAACTCTATCTCTCTACTCCCTCTCTCTCTCCCTCTGTTCAAGCTCGTCTCATCAACTGTCTCTCTGACATCTCTACCTGGATGTCTCAACGTCAACTCAAACTCAACATGGCTAAAACTGAACTCCTTATCTTCCCCCCTCATCCTTCCTCTCCTTCCTCACTGTCAATAACTATTGATGGAGTCACCATCCTGCCTGTCCCCCAAGCCCGTAGCCTAGGCTTCATCTTTGACTCACCCCTTTCTTTTAAACCCTACATTGACTCTGTTGCTAAATCCTGTCGCTTCTCCCTCCATAACATTGCTAAGATTCGCCCTTTTCTCTCTGTCTCGTCTGCCAAAACTCTTGTTCATGCTCTGGTCATCTCTCGCCTCGATTACTGTAACCTCCTTCTCACTGGCCTTCCCCGGTCTCACCTTTCTCCCCTCATCTCTGTCCAAAACTCTGCTGCCAGGGTCATCTACCTCGCCAGTCGCTTCGACCATGTGCAGCCCCTCCTCTCTTCGCTTCACTGGCTTCCCCTTCCTGAACGAATCCTGCACAAGCTCCTAGTCTTCACCTATAAAGCTCTTCACAACCTTGCTCCCCCCTACCTCTCTGCACTTATCGCCCTCCATACTCCAGCCCGTGCACTTCGCTCCTCCTCTGTCCCTTCTCTCACCCTTCCACGCCTTCCCTGCTCCCCTAAGCGCCTTCGTCCCTTCTCACTTGCTGCCCCCCATGCCTGGAACTCCCTCCCTGTCCACATCCGCCTTGCCCCCTCCCTTCATACCTTCAAATCTCTCCTTAAAACTCACCTCTTTCGCTCTGCTCTGTCTGACTCTTTATCCTGCTGAGCCACTATTCCTATACCTACGATCGGTTTACCCTTATCCTTGCAACATGGACCTGCCTGCTGTCATTCTCATCGTAACCAAGCCAAGTACGTGCACTTGAGACCTCGCATCTTCATGAATGTTAGACCCCTTGTCTCTCCCTCTGTTCCCCTTCCTAAGTCTCTCCCCCAGCTCCTGTCTCTCAGATTGTAAGCCCTAGGGGCAGGGACCGTGTCTATTTTATTACTTTGTAAAGTGCCAGGTACACTGCTGGCGCTATATAAATGTTTGTTAATAATAATAATAATAATAATAATAATTTAACTGATTCTACAGAGCGGAAGAACCATGCTCAGAAAGTGATCATTAAGCTGGAGGGAGGTATCGAGTGAGGTCCTGCAGGGTACTTCCCTGTGTCTGGTGCTGTTCAACATCTTTATTAACCACTTGGATGAAGGATTGGAGGGAATATTTATCACATTTGCAGTTGACACGAAACTGGGAGGGGTAGCTAATTCTAATTCATGGAAGATAGAATTAGAATTCAATGTAATCCTGACAAGTTGGAAAACTGGACTGAAATTAACAAAATGAGATTCATCACAGATAAATGTAAAGTTCTGTATTTAGGAAAGAAAAGTCAAATGGATAAAATGGTGATAGCTGGCTAGGTAGCAGCACATGTGAAAAGGATCTAGGGATTGTGGTTGATCACAAACTGATCATGAGTTAGCAATGTGATCTGGCAATGTGATCTAGCAAATCTGGCTCAGGCCTCACCCAGGCATGCTACCAAAGATCTTGAATTGGAGATGCCAGGGATTGAACTTGGGTCACCTTATACATGCAAAGCATGTGCTCGACCACCTGAGCCATGACCTACCCCAAAAGAAAGTGGGTATGTTTAGTCTAGAGAAAAGATGATTAAGGGGAGACATTCTCGCAATCTTCAAATAGCTAAAGAGCTGCCACAGAGAAGAGATCAAGGAATTGTTCTTCAAGATTAGAAAGGATGGGATCAAATTCCACCAAAGCTAGATTTTGTCTAAATATCAGGGGAAACTTTCTAACAGTAAAAGCTGTTCAGCAACAGAGCAATTTACCTATGGAGGCTCTCTGTCACTGAAGGGTGTGTTGTTGGGGTTTTTTTTAAAAAAAGACTAAACAGTCTTCTGTCGCAAATGTTGTACCAGTAGACGTCTTTTATCAATGAGGGTCTTGGACCAGATAAGCTTTGAAGTTCCTTCCAAGGCTCTGATGCTATGGTTTCTTTTTTAATATTTTCATTAAGAGCAGCTGCAGGCCCCTTGGTGGTTGCCTAAGTCGAATATGCCTAAAAAGCTAACTCTACGTAACATGGTGCGGGTTAGTGAGGTGGTAGATATTATATCAATGGAGGAGGGACCTATATGAAGTTGCACAAGAATTCACAGGAGATGGAGTAGCCAGTAGTAGGAAAGGGAAACTGTTGTGTTTAGTAGTGTGATTATAAATTAATAACAGGTGTGGGGGGAACTTTGAAAATTGATTGAAGGAATTAATGAATTTTAATTATGTGGCCAAAGGCCATTACAAAACAAACAAAATAAATAACACAGCATATAAAGTTTACAAGTAAACACCAGCAACTTAATTAAATACAATATCAAAATCTACTCCTTACTTATGTAACAACCTAGCTCTATGTTTTTTATTTACCACTGCCAGGAACCTTGCCACCTTGCAACGTAAACTCTGAAAATTAGTACAAGCTTTGCAGGCTGAATTGAAGTTGTAGGCAAGGACACTTAATGATGGTGAAAGAAGTGGGGCTTTGTGCCATGGATCTATCTCCCGTCTTTGAGTGCATGCTCTCATCTCTGCTCCCATCTCCTAAGCTCGCGCTTTCAGAGTTGAAAGGAAGTGGCTGGATCCATGGGACAGATTCAGGAACTGGAAAAGGGCCAGGTAAAAACCAGCCACAGCACAGATTTGTCAAGTTTTGCTTTAAATTATTGTAAGCCACCCAGAGTCATATGGATTAGGTGGGATATAAATCCGGGGGTGGGTGGGTGGGGGAGGTTTTTTCCCAAATAAAATCAATACAGCAAGTTAATTCATAACAATTTATTGTCAATCACTCAAGAGTTACACATCATTAATGACAAATCAACACTGTTAAACACCTGCCGGATGAAGTACATAAGGAGGATGATTTTTAAAAATATATTGGCATAATTTGTTTTGTTAAAAAAAGAAAAAAAAATAAGAAAACAAAACAACAACAAAAAGGACTGCGGTTTTTAAAAAATTTCTACATCTGTCCTGAAAATGTCTGGCCCTGATACTCGTTGACACCCCAGGATTCTCTTGCATGACTCTGGCAACCTCAAGGGATCTTAACGTGGGGGTCAATTCCATTTGGCCCCATCATAAAGCTCCATTATACTGCTGGAGTGATGCTGTGAGGCCTTGATCTAAAGGAGAATCAGGACACCTGTCTTCAAAAGTGCTCCAGTGCCAGCAGCATAAGGCCTTTCTCTTGCACTGGCTAACATCTAACACAGATGGCTACAATGTCACATTAATTTGACATGCTCTTTACAAGGCATGCATCTGAAACATTAGCAGAGCCTCTGACAAGCTTTTATTCTTAAGATCCCATGGTCAAAATCTGGTGCTGCAAACTCAAAGATACCTGTTGTGCAAAAGGAGCTTAAATAGGCATGCATCGCCAGCTGCGACCAGCTAGAATATAAACCAGCTCTCCAAACACTGATAGTGAAGCATTATTTGGTTTAAGACATCGTTGAGCTCTACACCTTTACAAATTACGACATAGATGGAATGACAAATTAATCCTCTCAGCGTAGCAACTACTTTTTATTATTCTTATTTATTGCGGCTTGTATAGTGTGCAGCTTTTAACACACACACACACACACACACACACACACACAAAATCCGCTTGGCAAGAAATGATTTTCATACTAAGCAAAAGACAGAGGCGCATGAGTTTTTGGAAACAGGACAAAAAAAGAGGCATTTTTTCCAACCAACTTGGGAATTCCTTGTTTTCCTCTCTTTTCATTCAGTTTTTTTGGACATTCCTTTTTTGCAGGGGGTGGGTGGGTTAGTTTAGCGACAGCAATATCAGGTCACAAAAAATTACATCTCAAGCATGTGTTTGGTCAGCTAATATGAGGGTTACAATGTTGCCATGGTAACAGCCAACTTTTGTAGATTGGTGGGATTTCCATTAATTTGGTGAATTACTAACCTGATTGTAATTGCTTTCAGATGGCTATTGATGCCAGTTAATGCTGCAGGCTGAAGAGAGATCTTCTTGGCCTATAAGGTAGTCTCATGAAATGATAGATGTGGAATAAGGGGCAGCAACCTTGCAATGTACATGTGCCATTTCAGAACAACATTCTGTACTCGAAAGGAACAGTTAAACCTGGCCACATTCGGAAGCTGTCATCTTCTGAATAAATTTATGCAGACTGGTGATTGTTACACTGGGGCGGGGGGGCACAGAGGTTATTCTGGGGGCATGTGAGAAGACCACCGCTGGTAAACACCTAGTTCTATTCTGAATGAACGAGGAAGCTTCTTCAAAATAATTAGGTGACATTGGCAAGAGAGAGTCAGAGAATAAGAGGGAGACGGAGGGAAGACATTAGGAAGGTGGGACTGAGAAGGGGGAGAGAGAGTGAGGAAGCAAGCTGTATGTATGTATGTAGTATGGGAGGGGTTTCAGTAATCACTGACAAGCAGAAGGGGGAGGGACAACATTAAAAAATGTTTGAGAACTGCTGACGTCTACTATAGTAGGGTAGTGCGGCCAGAGCTCCAATCCAGTACTATTCCTGGCCTGATCACACCAGGATTTTCAACCAAAATGCAAGCCCCAGCTCCTGGAGTTAGGACTTACTTACAAACAAGGGCAAGGAGGCTTCTGTTTTTTCCTCACCAACCAATCAAGAAGCAGGATCACTCAAGCTTCTGCACAAGTTGGGAGCAGGAATGAGGTTGTATGGGTTGAGACCAGGGTAGAAGGGGAGTTGGGCTGGGGCCAGTGTGGTGGGGTGGAAAGCAGCTGAGGCAGGGAGTCATGCTGGAATGTTCTTGCCCTTCAGAGTTAGGCCTACACCCCTGATATGCTGGCATTACTCATCATGCTAAAAATAGACATCTTTTTGACAATGGGCGTTTTTACACACACCTTAAAGCGCTGGTCTTTCAATCGTCTGGGTTTACAAGTCCACTAGTAAATTCCGGATGCATTCTTCACACATGCGCTGCCCTGAGGCAGTTCCTGCATACATTCTTCACACGGACACTGCCCTGAGGCAGCCTAAAGTAGCCACAGCTGTAGACGTGAGGGGCTGCCATGGAAACCAAGTGACCACAGCTGCCTGGAACAAAGCAGTTTATCAGGAGAACGTTTTGCACACAAACGTTCTGGCAGAAGTTCTATGCAGAAGTTCGAAGAGCTAGATGTTTAAGATCTGGATGAGTGATTAGACACACAGAAAGTTACAGATGTAACAGCAAACATGCAGGAGAAATGCGTGTGTAAAAACACCCAATGTCACTCCTTGGGTGCTGTCCTCATCTGTTAAAGTCAATAGGAGTTTCGACATTAGCTTCCAAGGGTTTAGGATTGCAACCCTAAAAGCTTTCGTGTATTCTGATGACAAAGTAAAAACTTCATTATTTGATTATCTTTCCATGTCTTTGAGGTGTGTTTTCTGACTCTGCTGTGAAATTCACTAAAATAACCATGGCAACCTCATAGCCCAAGCTTGTATACACAGAAGACCATTCACCCAAACTGCACTTTGTCTTTTAAAGGATATTATTCAGTTCCTTCATCCTGTCAGGGTTAACGTGTACAAGCATCTTACAGGGTACAATGGGCATGACTACAATGACTAAACTCAAAAAACTACAACACAGGACTCCAATATTAAATAATACCTCATTTTCTTTTACGTTCTCCTCAACACTTTCGCATTTGGACGTAAGGCAGCTAACATGAAAAACAAAGAAGGCCAGATTCACCAGCGATGTAATTCCACAAACATGGATAGAATTAAACTAGGAATGGAGTCGGCTCATTTTATAAGAAAAGAAAACCCTACTTCACCCAAAGGGGGGTGGGAAACAAACAAACCAACAAACAACACATCCACGGCAGCATCGATTTACTGAGAAAAGGTTTGAGGGTTCAAGCACTGCCATCTCCAGTCCTCTCTTTACGCGCTTGGATCATCTCCTGGGGAGCGTGCCTTCGGTCAGTAACCAGTCCCAACCAAAACATGAAGTCAATGAACCATGTGGTTGGGTTGAATTTCAAGCCAAGCTCGCTGGCCGAATAGTCGAATGGAAAGGTATGATGGTAATTGTGGAAGCCTTCCCCTGGAAAGATAAAGAGAAGGATTAAGGCATGGCAGGTGTCGTCTCCCTTCTCAGGTCTCTTATTCTACTATGAAAACTATGAAAACTATTAATTTATTATTATTATTATTATTATTTTATTACAAGCATTTGTATAGCACCAGCAGTGTACCTGGTGCTTTACATAGCAATGAGATAGACGTGGTGCCTGCCTACGGCTTACAATCTAGTAGACTAGGAGGGGGGAGACAGGGATAGGGGACATATGGAAAGACAAGGGATAAAAACATTCAAGTGGATGCGGAGTCTCAGGTGCATGTACTTGGCTTGGTTGCAGTTAGGCGGACAGTAAATGTTGAGAGGGGA
>QEPC01010231.1:331161-348498 GCA_003113815.1 Sphenodon punctatus
GGGTGAGTTTTATTATTTGTTTTAAAATTTGTTTTTTATTGTTCAATTTTTTGTGTGTTGTTTGCCGCCTCGAACTGCCTTTGGGCAGGAGGGGTGGGATACAAGTTTTAAATAAATAAATAAATAAATAAATAAATAAAAGGCAGTGGAGAGGTCAAGGAGGACGAGAATGGAATTGAGGCATTTAGATTTAGCGACAAGTAGAACATTGGTAATCTTGGCAAGGGTAATTTCAGTGGAGTGAAGGGGGCGGAAGCCAGATTGGAGAGGGTCCAGGGAGGAGTTGGAAGAGAGGAGTTCCAGACAGCGGGAGTAGACAACATGTTCCAGAAGCGGAGTAGACAATACGTTCCAGAAGTTTAGAGACGAAAACTAGGAGGGAGACCGGCCAGTAACTAGAGGGGTCAGAGGGGTCGAGGGTGGACTTTTTGAGTATGGGAGAGACAGTGGCATGCTTGAAGGCAGAGGGGAAGGAGCCAGTGGAGAGGGAGAGATTAATGACATGTAGAAGGGGAGGGGCAACAGTGCGAGCAATAGAGGTGAGGAGGCGGGAGGGGATCGGGTCAAGAGGGCAGGTGGAGGGGTTGGAAGATGAGAGCAGGGAGGAGATTTCCTCGAGGGAGGCTGGAGGGAAGGAGGAGAGGAGAGCAGGAGGAGGGGGTGGAGAGGGGGTGGGGGGAGGACATGGGTGTGAGACAATGTCCTTGCAGATCTTGTCAATCTTTGAGGTGAAGAACGACGCAAGATCATGAACAGAGAGGGCAGAGGGGGGCAGGGGGGCTTGAGAAGAGAGTCGAAGGTGGAGAAGAGGCGGCAAGGGTCACGAGAGTAGGATTCAACTCGGGAGGCATAGTAGTGTTGCCTTGCCAGGGAGATAGCAGAAGAGAGGGAGGAGAGGGAGAATTTAAAGTGGATGAAGTCAGGGTGGGAGCGAGATTTGCACCAGAGGTGTTCAGCAGCCTGGGTGCAGGAGCGGAGGTAGCGGATAGTAGGGGTGAGCCACGGATGGGGGTTTGGGGGTCGAACGGGGCAGGAGGAGAGAGGGGCAAGACAGTCAAGGGTCGTGGCGAGAGAGGCGTGAAGTGAGGAGATGGCAGTATCAAGGGAGGAGGAGGAAGAGAAGACAGAGGAGAGGGGAGGAGAGGGAAGAGGCGAAATCTAAAGGGGTAACAGCCTGCAGATCACAGAAGGGGCGTGAAGCAGGTGAAGAAGAAGGGGGTTGGTGGGAGAGGGTGAAGGAGGCGAGATGATGGTCGGACACGGGACAAAGGTCAAAGGAGAGGTCAGCAACAAGACAGTTTTTGGAGAGGATGAGACCATGATGTCATGGTGTTCCACATGGGACAGGGCATGTCAGGGAGGGAAAGGGAGATGACACAAGACATCATGACATCACTTCCGTGGAGGGGCACCAGCTGAATTTACTTTGGGGGATGGAGGCAGGAGAGTCCCTTCACCCTGTCCCTTTATGCTGTGACCATGCATCATGATGTAAGTTACCCTGCCGTGACCACAGCCACTTTCTGAGCATCATGATGCTTGGAAAGGGGGCGTGGTCATTTGGGATAGGGGTGGAAGAGCCCTTTTGCATTTGCCCCTTTCTGATGTGGCCAGGTCCATCACCCAAGGGACAGAAGCCAGGGGGTGCAGTCCCAGCACCCAGCTGCCCACATCCTCCAAATTAACTGAGACATCCCGCAAGGGACAGGAGTCACCCACCGCTGGCCTGAAACCCAAGCCTGAATGGTTTGGGCAAAAGTTACTCCCAGCTTGGACCCAGCACTCATAGGTGTGTCCAGCTGAGTTTGGGTCAGACTGCAGACCTTTTGGATGAAAAAGGCTTCGAGCTGACCACTAGGAAGTGCATGCTCATGATGGGCTGCAGGTTGCCACTACCGTAAGCCCACATGGAGCCCCAGTTTCTTCAGTGGGGCTTTGTATAGGATCGAAATGAGAATCGGTTTGATTCTCATGAGAATCGAGAACCGTCCGTGAGATCTCAATTAGATCTCACAATGGTTCAAGATCTCACTAGATTCTTGAAAATTTTGTAAAAAAACATTCTGCCCATGTGCAAAATGGCTGCTGCAGCCTTTCTACACATACGCTGTCCTTTTCCGAGATGGCTCTGGCTGTGTCAGGGCCATTTTGGAAAAGGGCAGCTGGTCTGCACATGCCCAGAACTGACTGCCCTTCTCCAAAATGGTGCCACTCTTGGGGCACCCTCCAACAAGCCATGTGATGGCAGGGGACACCCATATGCCATACCCCCCACATTGCAGCCAACAGAACACCAGGGTCCAATCGTTACCCTGGGAACTGCTTGCTGTAAGACAGCAGCGAGGAGTTCCCAGGGTTAACATGATTGGACCCAGAGGGAGAGAGGTCCCTAAACTCTAGTTTTCGGGCACCCCCCACCCCCCAGCCATGTGATCATGGGGCTGACCTCAACAGCAACAGAATGCTGCAATGCTGCTATATCCCCCCCCCCGCCCCCAAGCCTCCAGAACCCCAACCAGAACCTCAAACTCTTCGGGCACCACCCCAACAAGCCATGTGATGCAAGGGAACACCCATATCACACACACACACACACACACACACATTGCCAACGACAACAGAACATCAGAAAAATTCAGTGACCCTCCTCGCAAAGGAACCACATACAGGGTCCCTTGAACCACATCCTTGGGGTATCCCCCCCCCCGAGCCATGTGATGGGAGACCTGATACATACAATGGGCCTCCTGAACCCCAGCTTTTGGGCACCCCACCCCAAACCTTGGCCTTCTCCCAGGAGGAGCCAGCCACAATATCCCCCTCCCCCCTTGGCAAACAGCAGCCTCAAGGCCTCCTGCAGTCTCCCTGGGGTCCCAAGAGGACCCCCATCCACCCCTGGACCATTCCACCCCCCCTTTGGACCACTAGAGTGCTATACCCCCACTCCAAAACCCCAAGGGCCCCATCACTTACCTCGCTCAGACACTCAGCACAGCAGTCCACTCCTTCAACAAAGAACCAGCTACTGAAGAACGGCTTCCAAGGTCAGAGCAGATCCCAGAAGAAAAAAAAAAAACTACCCCCAAATTTCACATCATCACCAATTCCTGAGCTCTGCTGAATGATTACCAGGAAAATCTTCATGGCAATTGGCCAATAGAGCCACTACTGCCCACCCCTACCTCCCCTCCAAAATCTCTGAGCATAGGTCTTGGATTGGATGCCTTTTTTGAATTCAAAAAAGGCAACCAATCCTGAGAGCAGGTTAAAAAAGGCACCAAAAGGAATGGGTAGCAGCAACAAACCAAACTGTTTTAAGAAGCTGAGCCTATTGTCAAAGAACTGAGAACCGAGACCAATAGAAAGATCTGATACAGTTGAAACTTGTCGTTCTCGGTTTTAGAACCAAAAGCACCACTATCTGACACTTTCGGTTCTCGGCAATACCGAAAGTTCCATTCCTACTAGCTAGAATTAGCAGAAGGGCCCAGTGAATAAAACAGCCCAAGTTGGCGATATACAGAGACATTGTCCCCAGAACTCACCAATTGCTCCTAAAGTGACAAATGCGTTCTGCCTTGGACTGATGTACTTGTCATACGGTCGGTTGCCGTACATGTGAGCCGCACTGTTGACCAGCCAGGAGACATTGAGAGAGATGGTGTAACGGAGGATGGAGGCCAGGAAGTAGGAATTCCAGAGATTTTCTCCCCAGACGTACCAAGGCACAAGAGTGGGAATCACGAAGCACATCAGCACTACTGAAGTCTTATAGTACCTATGAGAAACAGAGAGACAGGAGTTGTAATGTCACCCTCAGAGAAAAGGGTGTTTGTGCAGCTGGGGCACTCGGTGAAAAAAAGATGGATGGCAGCTCCATCATCCCTTGGGTGGACCGGTCCAGCTGAAGAGAACCTGCCAGATGTGTGCCCCAGAGCAAGCTGTTTGGGGCTGCTCCGTGGCAACCTAGCACAGCGTGCTCCACAAGATCCTGGAACATACCATGCGGAACAGGTTGGCCAAATCCAGGGCAACAGCTAAACGCTACAGTGCTGCCCATCTTTTGGGGTGCAGCTCTGTGCCCGTCCATCTGCTGCCCCGTTCAGTCCCATTGAGTCATGGATGCCAGCCTAGACCATTGAGTGAGTGAGTGCCCACAACTATATGGTGCAGGGGGAGGAACCGCAGACTGAGGACACCACCAGTCCGTCTGATGTGGATCCAGGTGGAGCTGATAACTGGTAGCTGTGGGAATGGGCCCCTAGAGCAGCTCTGGGCTCCAGCAGGCTCCCCACCTGTCAGAAAACAACCATTAAGCCAACATCTGGACATACAAGTTCAGGTTCTGCCTGTGTGATTCAGCGGAAATCTATTTGACTTGGTACCAAATCTGCACAATGGAGTTAACAGAATTCCCTTTGTTGTCCAAACCTTAGAGTCCAATTCTAGCTCTAGCATCTTAAGGCAGCAAGAGGGTCTATGCTTTCTATCACCAATCCATCCTGAAGACCTGAAGAACAGATAACTGGTCAACGTGTTGGATCTCACCACATTTTCCAAATTTGGGTGGTTGCAAGGTAGGCACCTGGATCTATGCTCCAACACAAAAGTGGTCTGGTTGCCAGTGGTACCAGACACCAGGAGCTCCCACTAATGTTGAGGGAGGTTTGAATTGAATAAAGATTCCAGAATTTGGCTCAAGGCTGGCAGAGTGGCGGTATTGGTATGACCAGCTGGAGGCCAGCAAAGGGCAACAGTAAAACAGACATCCAAACTTTTGCCCCCACTAGAGCCCCAATGTTAAAATAAAGTGACAGATGCAGCAGGAGCCTGGCCCAAGAGCTGCAGGGTTGGGCAAGGTCCATTATGATGGTTTAGAAGTATTGGGAGTTTTAGGCATTGAAAACGATGTTGAGCTATCAAGAGGGATTGAACTGAACCCAGGACCTCTGGATCTAAAACGCATGACTAAAAAGGCTGCGCTCCACCACCACTCAGAGCTCTGGACTGTAGGAGAAACTTAATAAAAAGGAAGACTTACTGCCATCAGGAGGTACCATCCTTGCGTTCCCCCACCTTGCCTTCTAGCTCAGTGGTGTGACAAGCCTGTGACAGGGCCAATTATGCCCCCCATGGGCAAGGGGGCAGATTTTCCCTGTGTCAGGCTTCCCAAGGGGCCTCCCGGCCAGCCTTGACCTCCCTCGTCAGAGGTGGTGGTGACGGTCTGGCCCCCCCCAGAAGCCCCCCAGGAGTGGCAGTAACCTCAACAGGAAGAAATTTAAGAGTGGGCATGGCCAAAAGTCCACTCTTGCCCACTCTGAAACTTCCTTCTTGCTGGGTGCTTTGCAAGCAGCCCAAGTGCTGCTAGAAAATTTTCAGAGTGGACGGAGCCAGAGTGTTGGCCCCATTCTTCCCCCACCCCCACTCTGAAAATTTCCTAGTAGTTCTCAGGCCACTTGCAAAGGGGCCCCCTAGAGTCCAGGGCCCAGGTTCAACTGAACTCCCTTGCTCTATAGGAGCTACCCCAGTTACTTCTGACCCCCTTCCTAGCCCCCTGCCTATGACCTGGATGACATGAGCTCAACCCCTGTCCCTTACACAGCCTGTGACATGCACACAAGCCGCCATCTTGCTTTTCACATTACGGTCAATAGGCAAAAGCCAGCCTAGACACTAATTTTGTTTAATGTACCTGAGCAGCAACAAAACCCCAGCATTAGCCACCTTCAGCCATTTGGCAACTGAAGGTGTCAATGTGTTCGGAACAACATTACCTCAAGTCAGTGCAATATGCCTGAGCTTTACCATCAAGTGCAAATTTCAGCTTCATTTACACCAGGGGCTTAGTTTTCCTTTCTTTCTTTTTTTTAAAGGAATAATTACTTGACCTGCTTAGAAAGCATTACCATCAGTGACCCTCTTGCAGCAGGAAGGGAGTGAGCAATTCTTCATGCTTAAAAGCTTGGCTGTCTCAGCACAAAAGGCAGGTAGAACTGTGGACATGTTTGACAGTCCGGCCAGCATGCAGCTCATTAAAGAAAGAAAGAAAGAAAGATAGATAGATAGATAGATAGATAGATAGATAGATAGATAGATAGATAGATAGATATTTGAGTAACCTGAAGGTCATTTCAAAAGAATATAAATACAAGATAAAATAAGACCATACTATTAAATATTATTTTATAACAATATAAAACAATACACTCAATGAAATGAAATAAAAGCACACGGAGCAAAACATGTGCCCGACAACCAAATTATAAAATAAAACCATAAACACAAAAAAGAATCAAAATCATCAGAAACACAGTCGGTTCATATTATATTTTTTCTTAATCTCTAGAACGCACGCACCAAATTGGGCCATTGCTCTTGAGTGGCAAGACTCTCTACCAGAAAGTAATTTGATAAATAAAATGTCCAGAAGTCATGCTGGACAATTCAGAATATAAGTATGCAAAAACCTTGTCCTGGGTTTGGCATAAGCTGGACAAAAAAAGATAACATGCTCAAGAGTCTCAATGTGAGATAAGGAACAGTTTGCATAAAACCTAGAGACGAAAGGTAAGCCAGTGAATCGGCCCTGCAGAATGGCTGACAGAAAGACATTAAATCTGAATGATGTTAAGGGCTGTCTCAACCGCCAGTCCATCCAAAGAAAAAGATAACTAGTATCATATGATTGTAACTGAATATTCAGGTAAAGTGGAGCCACTCTTTGCGATCTCATAAGCAATTACTCACTTAGTAGTTTGTGGTCCAAAATCCTATTCTTCACCAGGGACACAGCATTCTTGTAACCAAAAGGGAGTAGAAAATCCCTGGAAAAGCCCAACTTCAAAACCTCGTTTTCAACAAACTGTGACCATGAATTAATGTATTGGTCCCCAGATACCAAGCTAACAAGATGACAAGGGTTAGGGGGAAATAGGGTCACTTTTAGCCAGTATTTCATAGTTGCCAAGAGTGCCTGTGCTCATTAAATATCAGGTGCGTCTCTGTTCCTTCCACAAGCATGTTACAGAGGCTTTGGCTGGTTGGTTAGAGTTTTCTCTCCATACAAAGATGTCAGTTGTGCTTACTAGGCTGCAAGGAAGATGTGTCAGTTTTCAATGCTATGCTGTGCAGAGCGGCTATGAGGAGTAATTAAAAGTTTCCTTGGAGGAAAAGAAATGACCATTAAATGGCTGCTTTTCCTAGGGTATTTTCAGATGTTACGCTGGCCCGATTCACCACAGTGAATCCCCGGTGGGGGTGAATGAAACAACTACCCCCCATGGCCAAAAGAAGCCTCGAACAGACGTGCCGGCTGATCCCGGCGGAGAATTGGGGAGGGGTTGGGGCTGCACGGTGCAACGTGCGGCCGCATGGCCCCGCCCCCCCACGCTCCCCTGCCGCCCGTCCTCTGGGGAGATGGGCGGGTGCCACAGCCAATGCGGCTGCAGCGCCTGCCCAATTTGACCATGGCCCGGAATTCCGCCGGGGATTCCGGGCCTTGGTTGCCGGCCAGACGTTGCATTTTATTGGTTCCCGCTGGGAATCTTTGACCACGCTTGCGGTGATTGTCCAGCGGGAAGCCCCGGAAGCGTGGTTGAAATTGACCCCATGTGGGAATTGACCATGGTGAACATCTGGCAGCCGCCAAACAGACGTTCGGGGCGCTTTGGCCCCACCGCGGGATTGACTGTGGTTGACTGTGGGTGTTTTCAGACATGACGGGGCCAATTGGCCCCGTCACGAAATCAATAAATTCATCCCCCGCTGGGATGACCCATAACGCCCTAACAGACGTGCCGGGGGATCCCAGCGGGGAATCAGGGAGGGGGCGGGGCCGCGCGGTGCAACGTGCGGCCGCACGGCCCCGTCCCCTCCACGCTCCCCACCGCCCGCCCTCTGGGGAGACGGGTGGCTGCCGAAGCCAATGCCGCCGCAGCGTTCGCCTGCTATGGCCACGGGCCGGAATCCCTGCAGGGATTCCGGGCCGTGGCCGCCGTCCAGACGTGACGGTGGGGGTCACCACGGCGGGGAAACGCCTTCACCACGCAACGGCCTCCGGTCCTGCCGCTCCGGCCGCTCGCGTGGTGAATGTGATTACCCGCCGTGGTAACATCTGGGGCGGAACATCCGTTTCCCCCAACAGACATTACATGGTCCAAGCCACCACAGGGAATTGACTGTGGTTGACATTGACCACGTAACGTCTGAAAATACCCTTAGTTCTGTCAGAGGGGAAAACTGCATCCAATGTCAATCTGGCTCCAGGAGAAAATCAGTGATGTGTGATGTGAGGAGACTGATCACAGGGAGGAAAGCCCCAGATATCTACAGCCTACCTGTTTTTGCTTTTTTAAGGGGTTGAAGTCCACTGAGTGAGATTCAGGGATCTACGACAGGAAAAGTATTGAAAAAAACGGATCAAATCCCGTAAATGAAAATCCACAAATATTGGGAGCATCACAACTTGGCTTTGTCAACAGCATTGGGGCCCAGCCGCTGTGGTTGCCAGTTTGTAGGTTGTGGTGCCAGAGACCAAGGTCATCCTCCATTTTGTATGGTGGGGCACAGAAAACAGACATGAGGTCTGCAAGCAACAGCCTTTTGTTGCATTAGAGTTGTGTTTAAATTAGAGCTGAAGCAGTTACCTGAAAAAACAGGTTAACTATTGAATCTACATTACTTAAACTGAAAACCGCAGTTTGGGTAGTAAAGTAACTAATATTTATTTGCACTCTGTCATGTGCCCAATTCAGTTGTGTAGTTTCAGGGAGTTTCCATATTTACTTTTTGGGGGTTTGGCTATTTCAATCCTTTCAGTATTCTGATTATGTCATTGTGGTGATATTTGCATTATTGCACATGTGCCAAAAATAACGCTACTAAAATGACTGAAGAAACAAAATGGCCAAACTGAAAAACCAGGCATCCCAAAGAACTGAAACAGACTACCCCCGAAATTGGATATGAGAGTTCCCATTTTTGTTGAGGAAGAATTATCCAGTAGTCAATGGATTTAAATGAAAACAGCTTGGTTGTGCAACACAAGTTCTCCTTGCCTTTAAAACCACTGGATGGATGCATGCAGTGTTCCCTTCCGTGCCAGATCCACTGGCAAGATCGGAGGTTGGTTATGCTTCCTTATGGCTGAGTACTGTAGCCTACTTACTACATGAGTAGGCCCACTGAAATCGGTTGGGATGCTCACAGAGTAAGGTAAGTCTGAGGAGCTGCAAACATTTTCAAAGCTGGATCTTCTTTATTAATGTATCATTAACATTATGATCAATAATAACAATTTAGACTGGGGGGAGCCCTTTTTCCCCCCAGCAAGATGAGCGTTGCCCTCATGCCTTTCACATTTATGAATCTCATAAATGGAATATAAAGGTTCAAGCTGCAGCCTCTGTTTTTGCCATGACTCAACATTCTGTTCTTTTGGAGAAGGGAAATGCAGACAAGTTCTGGGACTGCAAAAGGGCTTGATCCTACCAACATTTTCTCCCACTGGGTCTGAAAACCATGACCATGGGGAAACAGTTTGAAATTCTGAGCCCTTGTTTATTTTTATTTTTATTTGTTTGTTTGTTTTTAACTCTGTCATGGAGGTTCTATTTTAATGTTATTTTAATACTGTATTTGTATTATCTTTTATTGATGTTGTTTTTATTATGATGTTTTATAACGTGTTGTGAGCCACCTCGAGCTGCAGTGGCAGGAGGGGGCAGCCTAGAAATCTGTCTAACCAATAAAATAAAATAAAACAAATGTGTTACGTTCTTGCCTAGCCCTTCACTAGAGACTCAGAACTCACGGGAGTTCTTGCCAACTCACCAGTCACCCTGGTGTAGGCAAGCTGGGCTCTGCTTTTTTTTCCTGAAGAAAGAAAGAAAGAAAGAAAGAAAGAAAGAAAGAAAGAAAGAAAGAAAGAAAGAAAAAGGCGTGCATGCAGACTTTACTTCATGGCCAAGTGTTATAACTTATCTGACAGCTCTTGTGACAATTATTTGATAATAACACCACAGGAACTTGAAAACTACTGAGGAACAAAACATTTTCATGAAAAAATAAACCTTTACCATACAGTTAATCCCATTAACTCCACCATTAAGAGGAATGAAATGTTGGTGTATAGGAGCCAAAGACTTTCCCCAAGGGATTGTTCCATCATTCTTCACTTACTTTCTCTGAAACTGAACAACGGGGTCATACAGCAGGTCACTGAAATCCAGCTTCCTTCCTTTCTCGATGACATCTCGATGTTTCCGGATGAAGAGCCAGCCAATGTGGGAGAAAAAGAAGCCACGCCGGGCGTTATGGGGGTCAGCGTCTGTCTCTGAATACTTATGGTGCACCCGATGATCTCGACACCACTCAAAGATATCGTTCTGCAGAGAGAGCATGAGAGATGTTCAGAGAGGTAGGTCTCCTGATCCCACCTTTCCTACCGCAGTCATTAATTTAAAATACAGAGAATTCTGAGAAATAGAATATTAGCATTGGAAGGGACTTTGAGGGTCATCTAGTCCAAACCTCCGCTTGGATGCAACATGACTACAACTACAATATCCCCAACAGACGGCTGGCCAGCCTCTTTTTCAAAACCTCCAGCGATGGAGCACGTACAGTCTCTCTGGACAACTTGTTCCATTACCGCACAGCTACTGTTAGGACATTTTTCCTGATATTTAACCAAAATCTACCTTCCTGTAACTTGAGCCCATTGTTTCTAGTCTTGCCCTCTGTTGCAATGTAGAGCAGTTCCTTGCCATCTTCTTGGTAGTAGCCCTTTAGATATTTAAAGACTTTTATATTTTGAAATATAAGGCACCAGTTTAGAAAAAATATCACATCAGATGAAACCAGGAGCAGACATCACTAGGGGAATAAATGCTCACAAAGGGTAAAAACAGACATGACGGACTGTGGCGCACTCTGGCCTGGACCTCACTTGTTCGTCTGTGCAGGTGCTGCCAGATGTTGACCTGGGATTGCCCCAGGCTGTGTTGCGCCTAGCCTGGGCTCTGGCCTCAGAAAACCTCCAAAACAGACCACAGCAGGCTATCCCGTTAGTTCAGGCCAGCAGACACGGTCTGCACCATGGCCGGCCACCATGGCTGGCTGTCATTGGCTGCCATGGCTGCCCATCATGGTGTGGGTAAAGGCATTGGGCACAGCATGGGGGCAGGACCAGCTGGCTGAACGTTCATGTTTCTCCCCGCCTGCCCTGGGCCCGGCCCGGCCCATGTCCACCGCGGCTTCCAGGGCCAGGTTCCCACCGTGCCGCGGTCACATTTGTTTTACCCAAAGAGAAGGTAGCATCACCTTCTACTATATGCTCTCTGAGAGAGCAGCCTGGTGTGCTGGAACCAATTCAAGCAACCCGATCCTAGCAGCAACAAAGTCCTGTGGGCTCCAGTGGAACTTCTCCTGAGTATGTGGTTTGTGGAGTGTGGGTCTGGTTTTAAAAGTACGTGGGGAGCATATGCTCACTACTGCGGGGGTGAACCATGCTCAACTCCATAAGTGCAGAGAATTTCATTAACCTGAAATAGAATCTGGAACACGTCCAGGAGTCAGACTGCCCACAAGTATCCCCTATTCACTGCCATTCCAGCAGAGACATGGGGTGTCTCCGCACAAGGCAGTCTGGGAAGGCTACCGCACCTTGGGTAGCCTAACCCACTCTGGGCAGCCGGGCCATGCGATGCAGTGGCTTGTGTGCCTGGTGCCTTCCAGATGTTCCCCCTGCTGCATGGCAGGGTGAGCGGCTGGCTGCTACGCACTGCATCCTCACGTCATATAGCAACCTTACCCCCATATAGGGTACGGCTGCACAAGGAGTGGCTGCCCATGGGCTGGGACCCCTTCTGTCCTGCCACGTGGGGAGCGCTGCGGTGGGGCTCTGAGTGGTCACCCATTGCTCACTGCCACTTCCTGGCCGGGGCAGGAATCTGGTTGGGCCGGGGGAGGGAGGTGGGACAGGACTGGGCACCCACTTGTGTGGCCGTGGCGGGATCTCCGGCACTGGCCTGGCTGCCCCAAATTGGGGACGCTCGTCCACGCAGCGCCCCACGCTGGCCCCGTAGTGCAGTGACTGTGCTTGCCCACCACAGGGCCGTGCACAGTTAATAATTTATTAATTATTATTATTATTATTATTATTATTATTATTAATAATAATAATAATAATAATTAATAAATAAATATGCCTGGCGCTGAACAGTTGTGATTATAGGCCAGATCCCTGCCCTGGAGTGCTTATTGTCTGGGATGGACAAAGGGAGGAGCACATAGAGAAGAACAAAGATACATTAATGAAGCTGAGAAATTTTTCTAATGGGAGAAAGGATCCTGAAGGATGGGACAGTATAAGGGGTGAAAACAAACATGACGCTAACTCCCCTTTAACACCGTTTTAACATTTCTTATGCATGTTGCAAGGCTGTATGGTGCCCTATGCAGCCCTGCAACATGCATAATAAATGTTAGAGTGGAGTTAGCGTCATGTCTGTTTTCACAAAAGAAAAGTATAAAGAAGAAATCTACAGGGGTGAGAAGCTAGAGAAGGCCTGATAGAAGAGCAAGACATTTATAAAATAATAGCTGGTAAACAGGGAGTTACTATTTGCCCTTGCTCATAATACTAGAACTAGAAACACCAGAAGAAATTAACTAGCAGCAAGTTTTAAAAAGGAAGAGGAAGGACATTGTATAGTGCAGAATTAACTTGTGGAACTCCTTGCCAAAGGATATTTTGAAGACCAATAATATAACTGGGTTCAAAAAAGGATTAGATACATTCACAGAAGATAGGTCCAACAGCCAAATAGGTTGGGGATGAAATCTGTGACTCCTGAGAACTTGAAATGAACAACAGGGAATGGATTGTGCTTTATGGTTGTATATTTCCTTGGAAGCATATGGTGCTGGCCGATGTCAGAGAATGGATGCCACGCAAGGGGTAAAAATAGATGCTATTTTAACAAATGCCCACTTAGGTGGCCCACTTAGACCCTCTGTGGCCCGGGAGCCACCAGCACATCTGTTTTTCTGCTGCCAGTTGTTAGCCCAGAACTGCCCAGGGTGGGTAGGCAGCTAATCCGGGCTGCGTCCTCAGAAAATCTCTGAGGTCACAGCCCAGATTAAGGGCCTCTCATGCGGGCCACAGTAGTCTAGCACAGGTGTTCTGGCCCACTTTACTTGCTGCAGGTCGGGGGCTGTCATGGCTGGCTGCCCATCATTGTCCATCATGGCGGGGGGCTGGCAGCAGGGCGGGGTCAGCCACCTGCATGTTTGTTGCGCTCCCTGCTCTGCCTGTGCGGATGGTGCGATAGCTCTCCGGCCGCGGGCATGTTTGTCTGTTGCCCCAATACGGCCCAGGCCGTGTCAGCTGCTGTTTCCCGCCATGAGCTGGGCAGGGGAGCCACTGCGCCAGCTGAACATCCGTTTTTACCCTGGATGGCAATCTAAATTTCCCTTCCTGCAACTTGTGTCCATTGGTTGGACCCAGGGTAGCAACTCTGATGTTCGTATGTAGTGGGACTCATGGTAATGCTAAGGGTTAGTGTCGGCACTACAGTGTTGTAAAGCTATCTCCAAATGGAACAAATTAAAGTACCTGAATCCCTTAGTCTAGACAGACACCTGGTAATATCTGGAGGGGATGGGAAAGACAGGTGTTTTGGTGCTGCACATGGTAGGCCCAGTCTGACATAAGGACTCCAATAAGCTCCAGCAAGAAGAAAAAGGGGAACTGAAAACGACTAGAAAAAGTGTCATTTAATAATTTCAGAATCACAAGAATGTTCCTTGAGAAAGGCATGTTTTCTTTACTACAGATCAGCTTAGAAGTGTGATGACATCACTGTGTCAGAGACCTGACTTTGAGCAGTTACCTCATGGGCTAATTAGAAATTGGTGCCTGAGTGATGATAACCAGGCCAAACCCACGTTATAGCAAGAAATAGACTTGGCTTGGAAAAGAAAAAATGGACATTGAAAGGGCTAGCGATAACCAGGGACCCAAGTTGACTGCGTTGCTGCAATTTGCAATGATTTTCGCAGAATCAGCCAATCCTCGCAGAATCAGCCAATCTTGACCATGACCCGAGGGTAAATATGCCCCTGGGAAATGAATTGTGGGTGGGTGGGGTCTGAAGGCCCTATGTTTGTGTGAGGGAGGTGCTGAAATTTCAGAGGATTTGAGTCGTGTTTGATTAGCAAAGTTGTGATTCTATGTCAAACCTTTTGCAAATTTGCTTCCCAGCATGCATAGTTATGCAAATCAAGTTAATTATGCAAATATTTAATGCTTGCGGTGAATTTGCAGAATTTGGCTTCACTGGTTGCAGAATTTAAGATTTTTTGGTGCAGTCAACTCGGGTCCCTGGCGATAAGTATGGCTTCCTCAATGGAAGCACTAGCAAGGAGTGTGTCTAATTAATGAATAGTAATGCATACAGGTAAAATAAGAAAGGGAAAAAAGTGACTGACACCACATTTCTTTACATTAATTTTGGAAGTAATCAGAACCCAGCCTAGTGCTCATAGTCATAATATACACGAGTATGAGGTCATGAAGAGGGTCACAGCATGCTTTCATAGATGGGACATAGACATGGTGTAGCAGGGAGCAGTCCTGCGGGGCTGCTGTACCTTTAAGAAGGGGGGGGCTGCAGGGGTCAGACAGAGGACTGAACCCAATTAGGGGTGTGGCAGAGCCAACCCCATAGCTGAGGAAGAGCCTGTGGGTGAACAGGCTGAGAAACCCTGTGACAGAGTGGGCAGGGTTGATGGCCCTTTAAGGCTGACAGGAGTGAAAGCCTGACCACACCCATTCTGCCTGTATAAGAGGAAGGCTGAGGGACGGAGAACAGAGTCTCTACCAGAGAGACCAAGGAGCAACATCTCCCTGAAAGCCTTCCTGGTCTATGCTCTCCAGGGTGCTGAAAGACTGGAGAACCAGCAGGACCCAGATATTGTGGCGAGGCTATGTCCAGGAAGGAGCCTCTTCCCTGGGGGAAGGTTTGGCCAGAGCCTGTGGCCTTGGAGGCCTTGCTGAATGGACTTTGGGGACTTGTAGTTGGGTTGCTACTGTGTTGCTCCTGAAGTTTGGAGAGATGAACCTGGGACTGCAGGGTGAAGGCGGATGAGCTGACAGCCCCAGGTACACTGGACACAGGTGGTGTCCCAATGGACTGAGAACTTAAAGACCCTCTGGACTGTGCGTGGTGTGTCCTGAGAGGGTACCTTCTGCCTGGAAGGAGGGGGTTTAGCCTAGCTCAAACCTGAAAGGGCATAGCAGGGGGAGAGCTAATTCCCCTGAATGACACCCCAACGCCCCGTGTGGCCCTGGGGGACCCCCCATGCTACACATGGATCTGGGAAATTTTCTGCTGATGTCTGTGGGATTATTTGTTTGCCTGATCCACTACCACTTGTTTACAATGTGCCACAACAGTACAGATGTTGTAACAACTGTACAGAGATTGCAATGTCATAACACCTTTCCCCATCTCCTGTTGGTTTACTACCAGCTCCCGTCTATGAAAGCATGCCTAGATAGAAAAGGTAGAACTGGAAGGGACCCCGAGGATCACAGAGTCCAGCCCCTGCGCTCCACCCATCTCCACCCATTGACCACACACATAGGCATTGGGGCCAACAGAAATGCCTCCATGCATGGAGATGGGTGAAGGTGGGTGTGAGTCTGTGTGACGGGCCGCATACGTTCCGCACAAGTGCTGCTGCATCCATCCATCCTCCCCCGCACCGCGGCACCTCCCGGATCCATTTGAAAAGGGCCTAAGTGTATCTTCTTCTGAATACAGAAAAGGTCCCTTTGCTATTACACGCCTGGGCAAGGGCCCAGACTGGCCCAAAGCTTGCATACTCTCACCATCACCAACAGAAGTTGGTCTGCTACTTTGTATCCATCTTTTACGTTTAGGACCAATGTGGTAAATAAACTCTCTCTCTCTCTCTAGAAAAATATACAGCATTAATTATTAGAGCTGAAATGGTTATCCGTTATTTGGTAACCAGCGGAATCCGCAGACTGGTTATATCCATTTGTTGTTTGGCGGTTTAACTGGTTAACCATTTTACTGATTTACTTCATTACCACATAATACCATAGCGCACCGTTAGCGTATTGCCATGTACCATATTGCCATTTTGTTCACCATATTTCCATTTACTTTTTGCCCATAATCTCTTTTCTGTTTACTCCCTCCTCCACTCCGGACCTGTTTTCAGACTAGTAATGTTAACATTCAGTAATGTGGTAATATGGAAATATGTAATACCGTTACATGGTGATACGGTAATATGGAAACGGTAATATGGTAAATTGGTTAACCATTGCGGTATTATCAGGTTATTTGGTTTGTCAGTTAGCCATCACAGTAACCAGTTGTTGGTTGGATAACAGCCAAACTACCCAGAATGGTAGGTATTAACCACAGATAATAAATTTACTATTTGATTCAGCTCTATTGATGGCTGGGCCATCATTTCCATGAGTAGGTTGATGTGGGAGAGGAATAAAAGGTAGATTTTTGGTTCACTGGGAATTTTGAATACATGAGCATTTACTACCCAAGGGCCTACGGTCAGATCTGACAACTACATGCCAACCTGAAAAGCCATGGAGTTGGCGGCAGCCAGGAATATCCTCAAAGGTAGCTTGGCTTTGTAGGACCTGTGACTCCACAAACGATGTGCTCCAGCTGTCACCCCCAAGGCTGTCATTAGGAAACACACGTACGCTGTAAGATAGGAGACAAAGAAAAGAGTGCAGATGTCAAGGACTGGTTTCCATCATTTCCTTTGTTAAAATATCTCTCTTGTCTGTAAAAGCCTGTGGTGTGGTCTTAGAGGGGGGAAATAGATTATCTTCCAAAGCTTGACAAGACAGAGGGAATGGAGTACAACCCCCTCTCCCCCACAAAAAAGACAAAAACCTAGAGGAATTTTCTTTCTTAATATAATAATAATTTTATTTGTATAGCTCTCCCCTGCCTTTAAATGGCACTCGGAGCACGTTACAATAATAAATATATAAAAACATTATAAAATCAATTGAAAACAATTTAAAAAGGGGAGGGCTGTGGGACATGGGGGGCTGCGGGGGGGAAGGGGTGGGATGTTGGGGGCTCCAAAAAACCCTCCCCTCTCCGCCTGCCTGGGATGATCCAGAGCGCCAGGTGAGTGCCGGAGACAGCGGACTCAGCCTGGTCGGTGAGTGAAGAGATTGCCCCCCAGGGGGCAGGGTGGCTGCGGGGGGGAAGGGGTGGGTTTGTTGGGGGCTGTGGGGGGAGGGAGGCTGCGGGGGGG
>QEPC01010231.1:349327-361772 GCA_003113815.1 Sphenodon punctatus
TTTTTTTTAAAACTAAAGCCGCAGCGGTCCCCCTGCAGGGCTTTGGGGGGCAACGCCCATAATTCCCTGCAGGAGGAGCCACGCCTGGCCAGGCGGCTGTACATTCATGCGTCTCCTTGATCTCCCCAGTGGCTTGGCAACAAACACGTTTATTGTGCAGACCAACCTGGTCCAGACTGTGTCCACTGCGACTTCCTGACCCAGCCAAAGTCAGGGCACCACCGCGCAGCCTTCATGTCTGTTTTCACCCATTGAAACATTCTCAGTGGATGTTCCACAGCTTTGGAACTCCCTTCCCTTAGAGGTTCATCTAAACCTGGGCATGGCAGGGTAGATCCTGGGGTGGGGTGGGGGAAGGGGGCTTATAAGCATTTTATGGGGTTTTATGGATTTTATTTTGCATTTCATGTGTTTTTTTTTTTATGATAGGTGCCTATAGGGGATAGGGTGAGATAAAAATCAAAATATAAATAAAATAAAATCCACAAAAATCCTGGAAGTTGGACACCCTAAGACTATACATGCCTATAAGTGTTCAGTGCATCAGGGGTAAAACACAACTGCAAGCGTATGTCACTAGTGAGTGTGTGTTGTGTCCTTGCTTTGTGCCTCATCCAGTCTGATGCAGCCTAGCTACAAAGTCTAAATATCTTGGGCCCTACATATCTGAAAGGCCACGCCTCCTCCTCTCTGTTCCATCTCAATCTTTAAGGTCATCTGATAACAGCTTCCTAGTAGTTCATACGGCCAAGGCCCACATGGGGTATTCTCAGTGGCTGCCCCACAGCTCTGGAATTCCATTCTCCTGGAAATTCACCAAAGCCCAAAGCTGAGCATCTTCTGGAGGCAGTATAAGACCTTCATATTTGGTCAGGCATTTGGCAGGTGGGGATAGATTCTAAGGAGAAGGAGTTTAGGGGAGAGGGATATTTTTACATTGAATTTTATTTACTTTAATTTGTACATTTAAAAAAAACTCAACAACTTTATTTACTTTATATTAGTCATTTGGCCTAGGCTGTAAATAAATCTATCTATTTACAGTATATTACTGCTTTTTATTGTGATGACTTTGCCTTAGGGATCTGGTCCTTGGGTCTGAAGCTCTATTTGTCATGTAATGCCATCTCTCAATCCCTGCACTGCTGTTTGTCTCTAAGTGCGGAGTTTGGTGGGTGCCCCTCTACAGTTTTCAGAAACCCTGCTTATGCCCAGTTTGGTTTTGTTCTTCCTAGTAACTTGGGGTAATTTCAGACTAGGGGTGAAAACAGACATGACACTAACCACCCTTTAACCACCTTGGTGGTTGTTTATGCATGTTGCAGGGCTGTATTGGTAACCTATGAAGCCCTGCAACATGCATAAATAAATAACTACCAAGAGTGGTTAAAGGGTGGTTAGTGTCATGTCTGTTTTCACCCATTACGAGACCATGGTCAACCACAGTGAATCCCCTGTGGTGGCCGTTTGTCCCATAATGTCTGGGTATTTTCAGACGTTACGAGATCACGCTCAATCACAGACAATCCCCTGTGGTGGGGAATGATCCCGTAACATGTGTTTGATCCCCGCCAGATGTTCACCACAGTGAACCACCGGTGGGGATCAAAATAACCACACTTTCAAGGATGGTCCGGGGACCATCTCCGAAAGCGTGGTCAAAGTGATTCCCGCCGGGGGTGAACTCCTGGTGGGAATCACTTTGTGCCCCCAACAGACGTGATGTTACCACGCTCAACCACGGCTTGAATTCACCGTGGTTGCGCGTGGTAACATCTCATCTGGCCCCTGACCACGGCCCAGAATCGGCGGCCATGCTTGCCGCCGATTCCGGTCCGTGGTCAATACCCGGGCGGCTGCGGAAGCATGAGGGGGCGGAGCTGTGTGGCTGCACATTGCGCCGCAGTCCCGTCTCCTCCCTGATTCCCCAGCGGAATCCGCCAGCTTGTCTGTTGAGGGGCCGATCTGATTCCGCCAGGGAATCATTTGGGTGATTCTGTGCCAGGGCCAATAGGGCCCCCGTCACGTCTGAAATCACCCTCTGTTGTGTGTTCTGCCAGATGTTCACCACAGAGAACCTCCAGCGGGAATCACAATGACCATGATTCCGGACCTCTGGCCGCCCAGAGGTCCAGAATCGTGGTTAGCTGGACCACGATCCGGGATTGGCCAAAAGTAACGTCTGTTACATTGGCCCATCCCGGATCGTGACCCAGACCACGATGTGGGGCCGGCCGAGGGAGCGGGGCTGTGTGGCCGCATGTCGCACCGTGCAGCCCCGCCCCCTCCCCGATCCCCCTCCAGAATCAGGTCGGCACGTCTAAAGGACGACTGGCCTGATTCCTGACCAGGATCCGAAACAGATCCCTGTCCGTGGTTCAGTGTGGTGGGCCTCCAGGCCTGTCATGTCTGAAATTACCCTTGGACATTGATGGGTCTTTTGCTGTTGTTTAAGAAACATGAAAGCTGATTTTGATTACTAGCTCCATATACACTTATTTAACATACATAATTTTGCTACACACACAGCACATTTCTTAATGTTAGTTATTAAAGATAGAACGTACAACCTGCATCCTTACAAAAATTAGTCAAAATGCAACCGCAACTTTAAACTTAATCGTTTTTACGTATTTAAAAACACAGTTAATTTAAACAAATCTGCTCTTATGCTTCCTCATGGTTACACATCAAAAATGCCATAGTAGAAAGTGAAATAATTGAGGGGTTTGTGGTTTTTTATATGGCAGAAGTAAGCATTTTTGACATGCAGAATAAGTTATATTAAACACAGTTTTTGAAAAAAGAAAAATTATTTCTGTATCCTGCTCTGTATCCCTGCGGGTATTTGCCTGCAAAGCTGCATTGGGGGGGGGGGCTTTCCAACCGGTGGCACCCCGCCATATCCTGGCTGTGCATTCCCCCCCCCAGCCAGAATATGCACAGGAGGGGGGGAGGGGGGAGGTCTGAAAGTGGCCTTCGTTCCAGTCACAGAAGTTTTTCCCAGTACAGAGGAATCCAAATGCAACACATATAATTAGCTGCTGCTCAGCATGGCCATTCTGAAAATGAAAAATACCTTCCAGAGTTGACAACTTTAATTGATTTTGGCACAGAAAAAAAATCTCAGCTTCCCCAAGGACAAGAACACAAATAATGAAGGGGAAGAGGAAGAGAAGAGAAATCAAAACCAAGAACAAATGGGATAGTAGTTGCAATTGCTACAAAAATCTGTACATTGCTCTCATTGTAGAGTCCTACCTTTTGTTTACAGTAGATTTATATTACAGGTAGCTGTTATTGCAACATAGGTTTTATTTGCTTAGAGGTACTAGTCTCATCATTCATATGTTTTGTTGTGTATCAGATGGTATTTAGGTCTTCTACACCGTTAGGAGACTGGTTCCTCAGGACTAGTGCTGAAACTCGGTCCTCAGGAACCTAGCACTGGCCTCCGGACCCCTTTCCTACACTCAGACTTGATTTTCCAAATTCTGAAGTTTTGGGGGTCCTTCCTCGAAACTTCGGAACTCAGTAAATTGCATTTGAATGCCCTGGTCCTCGGTGTTTTCCAATGAAAACCGAGGACAGATTTTCAGCACTAGTCCTGAGGAACCAGTCTCCTAACGGTGTAGAAGACCTTGTAAACGCTATGGCCGAGGAGGGAATAGGCCAGCGGGGGCCAGGGAAGGGAGGGTGGTGACCTAGCGGGGGTCAGATTTGGGGTGCTTAGGGGGATCGGGGGAGCCTAGCAGGGGGGTCAGATGTGGTTTAATTACCTTCCGGAAGGGTCTTGCACTGATGCATGGCCTCTTCCTGACTGGTAAGTTTGGAAATTAAAGAAACCCACTGAGAATGCTCAGTAGGGCCTGAATGACCCTTTCCGATCATGCTCGGCCCTTTTCAAAGATGGCACTGGCAGCATCAGCAGGCCGGGAACTAGGCTACCTATGCTTTTGGGCACTACACTTCCAGAAGGATGTTGACAAATTGGAGAAGATTCAGAGGAGAGCAACTAAGAGTGCCACCACAAGAGACAGAGTGGAGAAGCTACCATGCTTTAGGTAGCCTTCCCCCAATCTAGGCAGCTGGGCCATGTGATGGATGCAGCGCATTGAGTGGCCAGCAGCTGCCAGATGTTCCCCCGCCCCAGGGTTGGGCGGCCAGATCCTGGCCATGGTGGCAGCTTGTGAGAGCTGTGACTAGGAGACTTTCCTGAGTCACAGCCCGTACTAGCCGCCACCACGGCTGGCATCTATCCTGTGCCAACAACCGGCGGGCGGGAGATAATGTGATGGTGGCCTGCGGTCACACCAGATCAAAATGTGGTAAAGCGAGTCACCTCACGTTTGAAAATACCCTCTGAGAGCGGACATTAATTAATTATTTATTATTATTATTATTATTATTATTATTATTATTATTATCATCAATATAGCAGCACCAGCAATGTACCTGGCCCTGAACAATCATTAAATCCTGGTCCCTGCCCTGAGGGGCTTACAGTTTCCCAGCAAAAAGTCCCCAGGAGTTTAGAAAGCAGAATAAAAATAAGCCCTGTCAATCAAAGATATTTACAATGTGTCAGGGCTTGCCATTGCCAACAGCGGCTCTGGCCGCCTGGGTGTGAGGCCGCGGCCAACGCGCAGTGCGCAGCGGCGGCAGGGCTCACTGAGAGGTCAGGCCACGCATGGGGGTGCAGCTGGCAGAGCCGGCGGAGCTAGCTTCGCAAAGAGCTGATTGCACCGGGAGGGATCCCCGCCCAGCGCCGACAGGGAACGGCGAGGCGGGGGGGCCCGGTGCGTTGCAGCGCTCCGTATGCTTGCACGCACAGAGGGGCGGGGTGAACCCAATATAAAGCAGGGCCAGGAACACAGCCAGTTGCCAGTGATCGGCTGTGCTGTGAGGAACTGGCCCCCCTGCTGGATAATTGAGACGGTGTTAGAGTTGCAGTGCATGTGTTTGTGGTGTGAGTGGAGATTGTGTGTGTGTGTGTGTGTGTGTGTATGTGTGTGTATAGGTTACTGGAGCGTATTTCGGGTTCGTGAGGTGTGCGTGGGTGGTGTGGTTGCACCTCCTTCTTCCCGCTGTGTTGGGTCCTCCCTCCCGTGTTTTCCCGAATCCACGTAAATAGTGTTCTTCCTCCCCAATCTTCCCCTGGGTCAGTTACCTCCCTTCCCGCACTTGAACCACACTCTGAGCCCCTCTTGATCACTGCTAGAGCGTACATGGTGGGTTGGGTTGCATCGGGTGTGATTGGTGTGGGGGATATTGGAGCAGATTGGAGCATAACTGGTCAACGGCACAACAACAGACGTTCGAATGCCTGAAAAGAGCCTTCACCCAGGCGCCAATATTACAACACCCGAACTTTACTTTGCCTTTTATAGTGGAAACGGATGCATCCAATATGGCTCTGGGGGCGGTGCTACCCCAGCCCCACGAAGGGGCAAGGAGAAACCTGCCTTGTGCATTCTTCTCCCGCCAATTAACACCAGCAGAGAAAAACTACACGATCCTTGATTGGGAAGTTTTAGCCATCAAGGCAGCATTTGAGACTTGGAGGCATTATTTAGAAGGAGCAGCACAGCCAATACAAGTGATCACAGACCATAAGAACCGTACCTTTCTACAAATAGCTCGCATAATAAATGCAGCCTGCTGGGCCCTTTCCTTCGTTGCTTCACCTTTCAGGTGGTGTACAGACCAGGGCGGCAGAATACCATAGCAGATGCCCTGTCGCGATGCTATGACACCGCTATGGACCCTGCCGGAATCGGTGACACCATACTGGACCCAAGGGCGTTTGCCGCCATGAGCCTAACCTTGCCCCAATTTAAAACCTTAATGACTAAGGACTCTATGATACAACACCGTCCTGAGGCACATAAGAACGCTGGCCTCTATATGCATAGCCGTGCTATTATCATTCCCCAAGAGGCCCGTCAGAAGATACTTTGGGCACATTACGACGCCCCCCCTGCCAGGGCATCTCAGCCGACGGCGCACGCTACAACTTCTCTTACGACATTTTTGGTGGCCAATGATTCGTAAGGACACCCAAGCAATTCATACAGGGGTGTAAGACGTGGCTGAACCAAGAAACCCCGTGCCCAGCCAATAGGCCTGTTACAACTTGCACCCCTGCTGCAGAGCCCTTGGCAACACGTCAACATGGACTTCATTGTTGAATTCCCCCCGTCGCAAGGTTACACTACGATATTCGTTGTGATCGACCAATTTACTAAGATGGGGCACTTTACCCCCTGTAAAGGCCTCGCTACTGCACAACAGACTGCAAGACTGCTCATACAACATGTAATTAAACTGCATGGACTTCTCCAGACTATTGTCTCCGACGGTGGCACCGAGTTCGTTGCCCGTTTCTGCCGAGCCTTATTTTCCACTGTAGGAGTTAAACTCACTCCCACTACCATGTACCACCAGCAAGCCAATGGACAGGCGGAGCGAGCAAATCAAGCTCTTGAACAATATCTCCACTGTTATGTAGACTATTTGCAAGATGATTGGGTGACCCACTTGCCTTTGGTGGAATTTGCGTTCAATAATGCACCCAATGCTTCCCTTGGTACCTCTCCCTTTTATGTCTCGTACGGGTATCATCCCCATCTTGCGCTCCTCGAGATCCCTGCTGTCGACGTTCCAGCGGTCGTAGCCATGATCCAACAGCTACATCACAATCACACACACGCTCTTGCCATGCTGCGCTAGGCTCGACAGCAATATAAATACCATGCAGATTGCAAACGGCACCCAGCACCACAGTATCAGGTCGGTGATCTCGTTTGGCTTGACCGATGACACTACCCCTCGCTTCGCCCATCGGCTAAGCTGGACAATAAGTATCTCTGACCCTTTCCCATCTCCCAACAATTAAACCCTGTTACCTATCAAGCTGTGCTTCCTCCACAGGTTTGCATACACCCCGTGTTTCATGTCTCTCTGCTGAAACCCTATCATCCTCCGCTGTGTCCTTCTCCTGAGCCTCCTGCCCCGTTGTGTGATGTTCCAAATGAAGCTGAGTACGAAGTACGTGCTATTCTGGATTCCAAGGTCAGCAGGGGTATCGTCTATTATCTTGTCTACTGGAAAGGTTATGATGTGACCAACTGTTCCTGAGAGCCGGCTTCGGCGATCCACGCCCCTAGATTGCTTTGTCTTTTTCACCTTCGTCACCCCTCTAAGCCTGGTCCACGCTCCTTGCAGTGGGGAGGGGGCTTGGGAGGGTACTGTCAGGGCTAGCCATCACCAACGGCGGCTCTGGCCACCTGGGGGGGCGGGACCGCGCCCAGCATGCAGTGCGCAATAGCGGCGGGGCTCACCGAGAGGTCAGGCCACACATGGGGGCGGAGCCGACAGAGCCAGCGGAGCCAACTTCACAAACAGCTGATTGGGCCGGGAGGGATCCCCGGCCAGCGCCGACAGGGAACGGTGAGGCAGGGGCTCCCGGTGCATTGCGACACTCCGCACGCTTGCACACACGAAGGGGCAGGACACACCCAATATAAAGCAGGGCCAGGAACACAGCCAGTGATCAGCTGTGCTGTGAGGAACTGGGCCCCCTGCTGGATAATTGAGACGGTGTTAGAGTTGCAGTGCATGTGTTTGTGGTGTGAGTGGAGATTGTGTGTGTGTGTGTGTGTGTGTGCACATGTGTGTGTAGGTTACTGGAGCGTATTTGGGGTCCGTGAGGTGTGTGTGGGTGGTGTGGTTGCACCTCCTTCTTCCCGCTGTGTCTGGGTCCTCTCTCCCGTGTTTTCCCGGATCCACGTAAGTAGTGTTCTTCCTCTCCAATCTTCCCCTGGGTCAGTTACCTCCCTTCCCGCACTTGAACCACACTCTGAGTCCCACTTGATCACTGCTAGAGTGTACGTGGTGGGTTGGGTTGCATCGGGTGTGATTGGTGTGTGGGATATTGGTCTTGGAGCAGGGTGGACGGGCTCCACTCAGGGCCTTGCTAATCCTCCTCCCTTTGATGATCTGGCCTGTTCTCATACAGGGAACATAGGGCCTTATAAAATCCTGAGGGGTTGTTTTCCTCCAACTAGTGTGTGGAGCCCGCTGGGGTGTGTGTGCTAGACTCCCCGGGTGGGTTTTGTGGGCCTCAGTCCTGTGTTCCCCTCCTGGTTTCCCCTTCCCTAACACAATGAGATTAGATTTCTGTGCTATTTGTATTTATGAACAGCTAATGTTGCTGAACATTTACAAACCCCCAGCCTTTTCTTAACAGAATAAATTACCAACTTGATTTAAATTAGTTCATGAACTATTTGATTATCAGTGAACTGCTACCTAAAAAAACACAGTGTGGCAGTGGTAATTACATGAGGAGATAGCGGCCATTTATCTTCCAGGCTAATTTTCCAAGCTAGCCTGTCCTGAGACATATCAAAGGATTTAAATTTAGAGCAAATCTCAGCTTGTAGCAATTTCCGCAGCATTCCAAAAAGCTCCCCGCTGCATTAGTAATTGGAAAGATCCTGTCAGCAGCAGTGAACGGGAAAGGTTGTCTGGCCGCAATGTGCTTGAGCAAGGGAAATATCCACTGAGCGGCGCAAACATCTGGAATCAAATTATCACCCAAACGTGAATGTTGCAATAATGATTTTATGTTAGTGGTGATGTTAGGTTTCAGGGGAAAGTATCTTTTAAAAAGCTGACGTGGCTGTTTACATTAGCTGAGTCCCAGATCGATGATGTTACAAGGAGGCTGGGCTGAAAGGAATAGAGGATTTGTTTTTTGATTCTCGGGTATTATTCACATTTTTGGACAGCTACAGAATAATACTTGCAACTAAAATGCCTACTTAACTGGGGCGCGGTCGGACGAGCTGCAGGAACCTGATCCCTGTGCAGCCCCGTGGCAGGCAATTGCTGCCGCCACACTGCAGGGCCAGCGCAGGGAGCTGGGAACACGAGCAGCCCTTCCCTGCAAGGAAGCCATGTTACTTTTGGAGCTCCCACCATGGCTGGGGTGGGCCATGGCACCAGTCACATGAGCAGGAACCTGGCCCTGTCCTCTGTTGGGCCCTGTCCTGCCCAACAGAGATCCTACCCGCAGCCGTGACATGACCTCGGGCAACAGTGTCCACTGCTCAAGACTCCGCAGCGGTGTTCCTCGTGTGGCACGGCATGTGTAGCTCTACTGCATCGGTAGCCCAACTTGGGCAGCCTAGGCTGCTCTTTGATGTATCCTCATACATTTTCTGAGCACACGATGCATAGCAACCAGCTGTTTGCCTCAGGGTAGGGCGAACATCTGGCGGCCGCTAGCCACACGATGCACTGCATTGCGTGGCCCGGCTGCCCAGGGAGGGGTAAGGTTACCCAAGGCATGGCAGCTTCCTCTCCCTGTCTCGTGTGGCCTCACCCCTGCTTGAAAGCTGAAAGGGTTGCAAATTTTGTACCTGCAGGTAATATCTGCCATTTCAGGCAGCCTATTGGGTACCCAATCGATGCCTAAATATCAAAACGGGTACCCAACTACCCAAAATACCAGGTATTGCCATTACCAATGGGGTCACCCCATTATGACCTGTTGGGTACTTCTCCAAACAACCGAGATTAGCCACTGTTGGAGAGAGGATGGTGGGCTTTAATGGACCATTTTTCTGACCCAGTGTGGCACTTCCTATGTTTTTATGTACCAACTGTAGCAGGGTGGTAGGTGCACACCCTGCTCCAAGTGGTAAAAAGTGTAGATTCCTTTAAGAACTTGGCCAGAGTGACCTATTAAATGAAGACCACCTGGACATCAGGGGGTGGAGAACACCTGGGCAAGTCATAAGAACATAAGAATGTGAGTAGTGCCATACTGGGTCAGACCAATGGTGCATCAAGACCAGCATCCTGTCTCTGACAGTGGCCAATCTCTGTCTCTTGGGAGAAGTACCCGAAAGGTCACTACGGACAATCCGTTCCCTGTTGTTCCAGCCCCCAATAGTAAGAGCTTATGTCCCCAAAACCTACTTGGCTAACAGTCAGAGAAAGCTGGGAACTTGAGGGTCGTAGGAGGAAATTGCTGGGATCGGTTGTAGGCGGAGCTAACTGGCAATGGTAAGAGTTGAAATATACAAGCCCGGCAAGGGCTGGAGAAGGGACCCAAGGTGGCTGTCGAACAGAGTGCAAATGACACTGCTAGAGAGACACGACAAGAGGCATTGTTGTCCTGGCAGTGAAAATATGAAAGGTGACAAACCGTGAAGAGCAGCCGTGAAGAACATCGAGGCGGTTGAGCATAAACGGCCCCAAGGTTCTGGGGACATAGACAGTGGAGTGGAACACAAGCTGAGGACCCTGGAAAGGGGCAATAACAGGAAGAACTGGACCCCTCAGGTGGAGGTCTGAGCAGGCATGGGACTATCTGTCATCTGGGCACTACTTCCCCATCATGACATCTGTGACAAACAAACAGCAGAGGACACAAGTGAGTGTAAAGTTCCCCTTGCTGGAACATCACTCTGCTACACCAACTTTCCATTTTACTGACTCCTTCCAACTTACTTTGTTACCATTTTAGTGTCTTTCCAACATGGAACAATACATGAATGGAAAAGGACAGAAAAACGGTAAATTTGTTAATTGGTAAAATGGTGTAAAATGGAATAACAGTAACTCAGTAATGGAAAACTGGTGATCAGATAGTAACAGTAATTTGGTTATTTGTCTAACTCATCCAGCACCGTACGGGTACTGTTTAATACCTTATTTGCCCAAAGGGATTCAGGCATCACAGTTTCACCGGGTAGACTCATTTTTGCCGGTACCTGTTTTAGCATCATGCCAAACCAAACCATCTTAATCTCCACCACCGGCCGTGCAATGGATGCTGGATCTGGGTAAAGCTGGCCTTTGCATACAATGGCCCACTTACTCTTACCCTGGTCTGGGTCTGTGGTGCTTCCGGGCAGCCATTGCGTCCTCATAGGCTGTCTGCACATTGCCCACCGTCTCCCTGCCCCCTCCCTCCCGTTTGGTGCCCATGTCAAATCCTGCCCAAAGTGAGGGCCTCACTCTGGGCAGGATTAAAGCACATTGGAGCTCAGCACCGTCACATCTGAAAACACCCTTTCATTCTTTCATACATACTAAGACTGAGGTTTACACTGAAGCTGTCCCCACAATAAGGCATTTACAGGGCCTTTCTTCTGCATGGTAGATTCTCTGGTATGTGCATTGAGGGCTGAGCTTTCCCAGTAGCATTTCCCAGGCAGGGCCCGTGCAAGGTTTCTCTCCTGTATGGATTCACATGATGTGTATTGCGTGTCCCAACTTCTCCTGAAGCTTTCCTCTCACTCTTACCATATATAGGGTTTCTTTCCTGTGTGGATTCTTATTTTCAAAATAGTAAATTTTAAAAGTGAAAGAAGTGGCCCAGGCTCGAAAGAAATCCCCCACATATGGGGGAAGCAATGGATGCAGTGGCTGCCCGGAAGCACCACAGACCCAGACCAGGGTGAGAGTAAGTGGGCCATCCTATGCAAAGGCCAGCTTTACCCCATCCAGCATCCATTGCACAGGCGGTGGTGGTGCTTATCCCGGACTGTTTCTCGGGGATGATCCCAAGGAACAGCTCAGGCTAAGCATCGCCACAGCCCATGCAAACCTGGGTTGAGACGATTGTGAGCCCTGGGGGGTCTAGATGGGACCGTCTTAGGGTGGTTCTGATCATTCCTCTCGGGGAGAAGCCAGCGGGTTGTCCTGGGGGCTGAATCTTCCAGCCCCCGGGCCCTGGATTGTGGCATTCTGCAAGGTTCTATTCTGTCTCCATTATTGTTTCATGTGTATATGCAGCCCTTGGGGGAGATTGTGAGAGGGTTTGGTGTACGTTGCCATTAATATGCGGCTGACACCCAGCTATACCTTTCCTTTTCATCCGACCCAGGTCCTGCCATCTCAGTGCTGCCCCAATGTTTGGAGGCCATGGCGGATTGGTTACGGCAGAACAGACTGAAGCTTTATCCTGATATGATGGAGGTGATGGCGGTGGGTAGGGTGAGGGAGGTGTTGGCTCCCCTCATGGGGGTGGGGGGGTCTGCCCTTCCGTAAACCAGCAGGTTCAGAATCTGGGAGTGTTATTGAACTCGGATCTCTGCCTAGATCGGCAGGTGGAGACAGTGGCTAAGGCCACCTTCCGCCGGCTGTATCTGGTGCGGAGGCTGCGTCCATACATTTCCAGACACGACCTGGCCACCTTCATCCATGCCTTCATCACCTCGAGGCTGGACTACTGCAATGCACTCTACATGGGGCTTCCCTTGATGCTGGTTCAGAGGCTGCAGCTGGTGCAGAATGCGGTGGCTCGTCTCCTGACAGGGACGAGCCGATGGGAGCATATCACTCCCGTACTCCGCACACTGCACTGGCTGCCTATAGTGTCCCGAGCCAGATTCAAGGTGTTGGTTTTGTCCTATAAAGCCCTACA
>QEPC01010231.1:378318-394657 GCA_003113815.1 Sphenodon punctatus
AAAAATCTGGCCCCACATTAAACAGATAAGATGCATTTACCACAGGGCAACCTGGAACAATCTGCAGAATGTATAACAAGTGGCAAAAAGCAGTTTAAATTAGCTCCTGGTGATAAAATTAACTGGACTAAAAAAGCACTCCATTTTTCACTCTCCTATCCCACGCATCTTTGCCAGCTCTTATAAAAATACCTGAGCATCCTTCTTATATTAACAGAGGATTACAAAATATTTCACCAGATTACATCTCCCTGCTGATTGCCAAAAAATCAAATGCAACCTAGTTACGCGGAGCCAACTGTGATTATCTCTGGGGAGGGCAAAAGACCAGGTATTAAAAATAGAAGTTGCGAAACAAATCAATTATGCACTCACAACATCACCATTGACAATCTGTAACACATGCTTTAAAATAATGATTAACACTTTGTGTTTCATGTGGGATGGTAACAAGCCAAGAGTGGCATTAACTGCACATCGGTTGCCTGCAAGATCCCTCATTCTGAAAAATATTACCTTGTAGACAGCATGGGACAATGCATTAGAATAATAGTTCCAGGTGCAGTAAAAGGAAATTAGAATCAGAACAAAAAACCCTTACTCTTATTGTTAATGAAACACTAACAGCTAGATAAAGATTGTAATATTATAGTACATGTAGTATAGAATATAATCAGATAATATTGCAAATGCAACATATTTTATTTGTTTAAATTTAATTGCAGCCCTTCTCATGAAGGTTGGGGCAGCTTACAATATAATAAAAGCATCTAGAAATTCCCTTAAAAACTCCACCCCAACACCCTAAGCCCCCCCCCCCATCCCTGCCTGCCAAACGCCTGGGCAAACAAAAAGGTCTGACACAGCTTCCGGAAGATGAGCAGGCTTGGGCTTAGATGAATCTCCAAGGGCAGGAAGTTCTGTAATTGTGGGGTTCCCATTGCTATAGGAGGTGCAGCTGCACCGGGGGGCCCACAAGCCTAGCGGTCCCATGCACATGTAGAATGCATTTGCACACTGGAGTGAAGTGCGCCTCATTCCATCTTCTGAACCTGTGCCCATTGCCACCTAGCTACACCCCTAGTGGGGCAGCCACTAGGGATGGGCGAACGCAGATTGGATGTTCGGCGTTCAGATCCAAGTCGGTCTGTTCGGACGTCCAAACCGAACGTCCGAACTGAACTCTCAAACGACCGAACAGTTCGGTCATGTTTGGATGAGTTCAGATGGGTTCGGGGGTGGGAAAAACGTCTTTTCAGGGCCAAAAATTCGGTTTCAGTTTCGTTTCGTTTTCGGTATCGACAACGCTATTTTTGAATGTTCAGCCAAGTTTGGCCAAACCGAACTAGGCTGAACTGAACCATCGAACCCGAACTTGGGTTTTGAACTGAACATCCGAACTGCGTTCTGTTCGCCCATCCCTAGCAGCCACTCAGAACACCTCTCTGCGTGCCCTTGTTGTGGAAACTTGGCAGGCAGAAGATACCTGCTAGTGGGTGCCCACAGCTGATCTCAGAAGGCTACAATGGGGTAATATGCTGCATATAGATATTGCATCTATATTCTAGATGCTTTTATTATATTGTAAGCTGCCCCAACCTTCATGAGAAGGGCTGCAATTAATTTTAAACAAATAAAATATGTTGCATTTGCAATATTATCTGATTATATTCTATACTACATGTACTATAATATTACAATCTTTATCTAGCTGTTAGTGTTTCATTAACAATAAGATATATTGCATATATATATGCAGTGACAATGGGGAGCACGTCACCTCCGGCAGCGTGGGGAGCATGTAAACACTCCCCGTGCAGCTTTTCTCTAAACGTGGGACTCAGGAGGCACTTTTCAGCGCCTTGTATAAAAGCGGCCTGAGGAGGTTCCTACACTGTGGCTTGTGATCCCAGGTGGGGTGCAGCACCTGCAGATGAGGTTGTTGGAAATTGTTGAGAACCCCCTTTTTCCTTTTGAAATATGTTATATTGTGTGTATGGTTTTTTTGAGTGACTGATTTTAGGTTGACATGGCTGAAGAGGATTATGGGACCAAGAACAGATTTTACAGCACAGCAAGATGAAAGGGCAAAGCATTTGCTGACAGTCTGTCTTTGTACTTTCAAAAAAACAAGTTTACCACAGACTTTGAGACATTTTGGGATCTTGCAAGATAAGCAAAAAGGGTGGCAGCAGACCCGAGATCTTCTGCACTGCAAGCTAACCGCAGGGCAGCGAGACAGAATGGCCGTCCTAAAGAAGAACAAATGGTCAGTTGTTAAGGACCCAGTCTTTGAGTACCACCTGGCCAGCTCAACCTGCTAAAGCTCACTTTGATCAAAACAAGCTGACCAAAGGCTGCTAACAAGAAGGCTTCTGGGAAACAAAAGTTTGTCAGAAGCTGGTGAGCTGGGACAAAGAGCTAAAGTGCTGACATGTGAAGAAACAAGGGGAGTTGCTTGCTTTGTGATACCAGCGCACCCAGAGATATTCAAAGAACTGGTCCGAGACAACAGGAAAACCACACTTTGCCAGACGACAGCTGCTGACACCTCTGAGGAGAAAAGCCAGAAAGGACCAGAGTTGGAAAAAGCAGAAAACAGCAAAAATCTGATGGCCATAAGACACTGGCCTTTGTGAGAAAGTGACCCTTGTGATGGCAGCTACATTGGAAAAGGATGACGGAGACGGCTTGACCATATACAGGCATGCTGACTTTGCAATAACAAAAAAAGCCACTTGCTGATGCCAACGAATACCCCAAAAAGGAGCAAGAGGCACGGTCTCAAGGGACTGACCAAAGATGTGGGCTGTTCTGGAGGACAATTGCCAGGAGTCAGACTCTGTATAAAAAGAAGCCACAGAGACCCCAAGATCGGAGATAACTGACCCGACACCTGAGACAGCGCCGCGCACGCCAGGACTCCGGTCTCCTTCAACAAGCTACTTTTGGGCGTGACCAGCCTAAAATGTATGCGTGTGTGAGTATGAGGTTAGGTAATCGATTAAGAACTTTAGAGTGAAAAGTTAGAAATGTTTAAAGCTTGTTGAATAAAATTTGCTTTATTGGCCAGTTTTGTGTGTGGTTTGCATTTTTAACATGGTATATCTAAACAACCTCCCTCAGATAAGAGTCCGAAGTCTGATCAACTTCTGAGATCAAATTTTCCTAACTTGAATACCTTTTAAGGTAGAAGGGGAAGAGCAATTTTAAAAGTTCTCCCAGAAGGTATATCTTGGGAACAGGGAAAATTTGTATAACAAGGTCACAATCCTGAAATCGATTCAATTTACCTTGCTTGGCTTTTTTGCTCACTGGGGTTATGGGATTATATTTCAGTCTCAAAATGCCAGGTTTCCCCTAGCTCCTCACCTCATAGGCCCTTTTCACACAGACACTCTACACCGATAAAATGGGTGTTTCATTTTATTATACATGTGGCAGGGCTGCAGGTGTGCTCTATGGGTGCCCTGAAACATGTATAATAAAATGCAACACCCATTTTATCAGTGTTCGAGTGTCTGTGTGAAAAGGGCCATAGAGAGCTCGTTGATGCTTCTCCTTTTATTATCTTTTCCTTTGGGATCTCCCTACTCCCCTTGTAACTAAACATAAACGTGCACCTTCAAATTCTCAGCTTCATGAATGTACCCTGTCTCTCCTCATTATTATTATTATTATAAACATTTATATAGTGCCAGCCATGTGCCTGGTGCTGTACAGAACATAGACATAGACGCGGCACCTCCCCTTGCCTCCCCACTTTCTTCATACTGTAAGCCCCTCAAGCAGGGACCTGTCTCTAGTCATGACTTTCTAGCACTGGAAACATTTATGGTAATTATTATTATTAATTACCTCAATTTTCAGGTCTCTAGAATGCGCCTCTGCAAAGCGCCGCATCTCCAGCCGCCGTCGTTGCCAGCAACGGGGAGAACGTCACTTCCGGCAGCGCAGCCGGCTTCTGTCTTAACGCGCGGCTCGGGAGGCGCTTCTGCAGCACCTCGTCTAAAAACGGTCTAAGATTGTCCGTTTGTAAATGAGACGCAACCACCCATCCACCACTCACCCAAATGCCAGCGTGAAGGTGGTGTGGGGGATGCACGCTCCCGTGACCCATGCAGCACCCACTCTTGACCACTCACGGAGCACTGCCAAAGAAACCTGGTGCGCGCCATACGGGGGCAGCCAGAAAGTACGTGGGAGCTGATGCCCACGGATCCCCATCCCATATGAATGGCGTCCGCCAGCCATGTCAGCTGAGTGGTCCGTCGTTCAGAGGCACGGTGGGTGGGGAAACAGCCTTTGCAAATCACAGAACTGGCCGCGAGTGCTGGGGAGCCCGGGTTCCCCAGCACTCGGTCAGGACATGTCCATTTCAAAGGCCAGTCCTGCCCAGTTCCCCCTCCCCCATGGTCCATGGGACGGGGAGGCTGCCGTGGTACCCGTCCAGGGATCCGCCCATTAGAATCCCTTCCCATGCACTCCACCCGCATGGGCGCTCTGTAGCTATTCCACTCAGCAGACACACACACACCTACACACCTAGCCATGCTTGTTAAAAACGGCCATTGATTGATCTCCTTTATTATAGAAACACGTAATAAACTCTTGTTAAAGAAATAAAAAGGCTTATGTGACAAAAAGAAAGCAAATGAAGTCTCCCTACAAACCCTCCCTTCCTAACACGACCTGCAATTAGTGGCAAAAGGAACGGAAAGTAGAAGAAAGCAACTTGTTCAAGAGAATGGGAAATTGATTCTTGAAGCATTCAGAAAAGCGCGGCGGACACCGCCTTTTTTTCTGAATGTGATCATATTTACTGGAGAATCTGCGCTGTGATCATTTCTGAACACCAAGCTCACAGTTCAGCTCATAAGGCAGGGGAGGGTGTTTGTCACACCAAATCCCATTATGTGAATCTTTAAAGCACAGACCCAAGACTCTGCAGTGGAAGAAGCAGTATGGTCTTGCATTCTCAAGGTCGCTCATTTATGGAGAGTAAGCAATCAGGCTAAAAAGCATACCCAGGGGGCAGAGAATATTTTAAACCATGGAATCCACAGCACTGACCTATATTTCAGACTTTGTGCTGATGGGAATGTCAAATGTTTGCGGAAGTGGCGTATCATGAAATTTTGCAGGATTTCAAGCACGTGTGGTTCGTGGAGTGAAACGGACACCTCCATGCATGCATGCACACACACATCCACGCTTAGAGTTGTGGTAAGAACAGGGCAGGTAGGTACGTGGGGATTTATGGTGCAGAAGCACCAAAGCCATATTACACCAAACACAAGGCTACAAAAACCAGGAGATGCAATGTTAAGGCTCATGATTCAATCTACAGCCTGTCCCTTTGAGCCTTATTACAGTACAGACAATACACTGCACTTTGATCCAAAGCCTCTCTCTCACCTATAGCCCAGGGGAACAACGTACTCAGAAGCTTTTCTGTGAAGCCTCTGGCTTTTATCAGCTGCTTGGATTCTCCGGTTTGATCAAAAGTAAAATAAGAAAGAAAATAAAGAATGCATCCTGTCAGATCACTTTTACTTTGGAGCCATTAACAGTCTATTAATTAAATCAGTCACACAAGAGCTAAATAAATTAGCATACAGGAGATTTAAAATCATACCAGAGGGACCAAGTAGTCATTGTGCCATCATAAGAGTCCAAAGGCAACTGCTCTTACCCTGCCTTGGTCTGCAATATCCCACCTATTAATAGGCAGGGGGCTTGGAAAGGAAAACCCAAAAGCACAAGTATAAGATTGGAGATAACTAACTAGACAACACTACTTGGGGGTTATAGTAGATCATAAACAGAACATGAGTCATCAACAGTGTGAAGCTGCTACAAAAAAGGACAATTTTGGTTTGTGTTAACAGAAGCATTGTTTCCAATTAATGAGAAGTTATAGTACCACTCCATTATAGTCAGTGGTGCCTGTCAGACTTCTTTGGGGGTATTGTGATCAGTTTGGGACTTTGCATTTTCAGTGTGGCTTCCAGGAGAGAAAAGGTTCTCTACCTCTGGTCTAGTGCATTCACAGCCCAGTCTAGAGGTCCAAGAGATCTGGGTGCTTTCCCCAGCTCTGCTATCAACCTGCTGTGTCATTGTGGGCAAATCACTTCATCTCTCCTTTCCCCTCTCTTCCTTTGTCCTTTATTATTATTATTATTATTATTAACAAACATTTATATCTGTCTCTTATACACATCTAGATGTGTATAAGAGACAGGTTTATAACATTATAAACTTTGGGGGGTTAAGTTGTTTCCAACGTTGTGGGTAAAACCAGACATGACGGCCTGCTGTGGCCCGGGACTGACCTGCTTATCCATGTCTGTGGACCCACACCTCCAGATGTTGGCCTGGAACTGTCCTGGAGTGGGTGGGCTTTGGTCTGGGATGCATCCTCGGGAAAACTGCCCAGGTGCATCCCATGCTAAGGGCTTTTCACGCAGGCCAACATGGGCCCACATGTTTGTTTGGTGCCCCCCTCCCCCAACTCAGGGAGTGGCGGCCGCAGTTTCCCACCCCTGGCCGAGGAGGTGCCTGGCCATCTGTACGTTTTTACCCTGTGTTTGTACAGCTCCTGGCATGGAGCCCCAAACAGCTGTAATAACTCTCCTAATAATTAAGCATGCAACCTACAAACCTGTACCAATCAGCATCACACTCACAGACTTCCCAGCACTTCCCCTGCTCTCATGGTTTTTACATTCCAATTTTGTTGGGGGTTTCGCCATTGATTTTGGCAAGAGCAAGATCTGACACTTTATTCATGTATGTTTGTTTCTCAGAGACATCAGACGTGTTTACTTCAACAAAAAGGTAAGTAAATTGCTAAGGTGACTGCTGCAGAAGCCTTTCTGAATAGAAGGGCAGATGTGAAGGTAAACTTCAGTTCATTCAATTGCTATTGTAGAGCCCAGCACAGATTTCTCAGTTACTCTGGAATGAGAGCTAGAAAATTACCCCTTTTCCTCACATTGATTCCAACATGTCACACGTCTCTCTCCCTGCAGGCACCACTCTCTGACTGCACTCCTCAAAGAAGGCTTTTCTGGTTCTCCACAGCCAGGCACGCTATTTTTAAAGCGTGCTACATTTTCCAAGCATGGCATCCAATTTAGAAGGCTATGCTTCCCACGGCTTGGGCACAGGCACCTAACTACTTACGGCCATATCTGGGGGGCATCTCTCCAAGTATCACCCGGAGACTCTGGGTTTTGAGTCCCTGGGCTCTGGGGGAAGCTCTGATTCCTCTGGGTCAGCGTATGGGCACTTCCAGTAACCCAGAGAAATCAGGGCTTCTAGAGACAACAGAGGGTGGTTAAATCAGAAAGGAGGGTGTGCCGTAGGGACTTCCCCATGCTCTTTCTGACACAGCTCTGCCCCTAGGGTGTTTCAATGCCACATTAGGGTCAGAGTTTTCCCTGCCCTCTCTCCAATGTGGCCCTCCCACCCACCTGCTGATCGCGGTAACATCACAACACTATGTAAGGGGCGGGGTTACATTAGAATGGGGCGTGGCAGCCCTTTTGCCTTGCTCCCTTTCCAATACGGCCCTGAGCCCTCTGAGTGAAAGCCTGGAGGAAGGTGGTAACTCTAGTCATACTCACTATGGCCTGCTCCCTGCTGTCCCCAGGAGACCTTGGCTGCTTCTACACAAGCATTAATCCCCGCCCTCCCAATCTCCCCACCTACCCACCCTTGTCTCTCTTAGATTATAAGCCTGCTAGGGCAGGGATCATGTCTCTTTCTTACAATTGTAAAGTGCCAGGTACATTGCTGGTACTATATAAATGCTTAATAATAATTAATAATTAATAATCCCAGGATAAACCCCTCTAATCTCAGGATTTATACCAGATATCCTGGTATAAATAATTCCTGTCTCCTGGTTTTATTCCAGAATTGTAAAACCTGATTTCCCAGGTTTTATTTATTCAGAATAAGATATTCCAGATAGTGCTTGTGTTGACGGTTATCCTGGGATGAAGCCCCCTCCATAGAGAATGCAGGTTGAGTTTACCTTCCCTCTGCCCAAAGTCTCTATGGTATCCTGCAGTCTCGGGTGGCAAAATGTCACGGGTAGGGATTTACATCAGAAAAGGCTGTGACAAAATGCTACCCATGACAAAATTCTACTGGGTCCACTAATCTGCAAGGGCACTGGCCTCTCCACCAATCCACTGCATTCCCAGAAATCAGAGTGGAAGAAAGCACTGAAATTCAACTGTGCTGCACTACGGGATTGATGACTCTTATACCAGGATAACCATCTACACTGCCATCTCAGAATAGTGCTTTGGTTTCATTAGCCCTCAAAATTAATGATCACATAGACACTTAACCCTGGATGACAATCCCTGGATATCATCCTGGAATTACAGCTAATTCTGAAATAATTGTGCTCGTGTAGAAACAGTCTTTGCGAAGAAGTGTTGTTAAGTTCATATGGCAATCCATTTCATCATTGCTTGACTCAAGAGAAATCTACCCTAGACAGCTGCAGGGGGCGTGTGTTCCTTTTACATCGCTGCAGCAGCATGTAAAAGGCCAAAGCAGGGGTGACACTCTTGCCTGTGTATATGCTGGAGGATTCATTTCTAATGCCATGAACACACTGACATCTAGGGTGGAACATTTTACCTATTTGGTCCCAGCAGCTTTCCACGACATGATCATTTTAAACAGGAGAAATAAGGAGAAAGGCAGGGCTTAATTTCTGGGGTGGGAGGTCTTGCCAAGACCCAGCCCCCACAATTAAATTAAAGGGGGGGGGGGCTGAGCCCCAGGAAATGCTCCCAGTAGTCATGTGCACCTCAAAATGTGAAAGACCAGGAAAAGGCCAATATTGGCCATTTCAAGGTTGGAAATGAAAGCCAGAAAAAGTGTGGATGGTTTATTTGGCTTACATTAAATGACTTTCCTACCCCACCCTCTGTGCTGGTGGTTATATAGATTAAATCATAAGAACTCCTTACATGGGTTGATTCCATAATGGTATGGTGGGAGGGGGAATTGGAAAAACGAGGTATTCGCCTCCTGGTGAGAGCAGGAGGGGAAGGGGGGGGGGACTTCCTTGATAAGAATGGGAAGGAGATTTGTGGGGGTTAAGATAGTGGGGTATGATGTTGGAATTAGATTAGAGATGGAAAGGGATGGTGCCCGTTATATGCTGCATTCATTATATAAGTTTTGTGAGGTGAGGGGTGGATTGGAGTGTACTATGTATATTGTAGGGGGAATGTATATATGATTTATTATTGTATAAAAAGAAGAATATATTATTGTAAAATTGGGATGAGGAGAGGACCCCTCCTCCTGGTGAGGGTTAGGGTGGGGAGGAGATAGGCCCCCTCCCTGGTGGCAGCAGGGATGGGGCAAATGGATGGGATGATGAGGACAGGTTTCTGATGTATTGTAATGATGATTTGTTAATTTTGTACTGTTATTATGTGTTGTTGGTCCATTTGGGATACAATTTTCTTTTCCATGTTATGATGTTTATTTGCTGTGAGGTGTTATTTTGTATATTTCCACTTTTGTTGTGAGCTGCCTCGAGTTGCCTTTGGCGAGAGAGTGCGGGATACAAATTAAAAGTGAAATGAAATGAAAAAATATTCAGCTGTAGAGAGGCAGGTTAGTCCAGTGGTTGGGTTGCTAGTTGGAGACTAGGGATGTTATCAAACAAGATGATAGCCTACTGGAGTCCATGTTCAGTCCATGCAGTCCCTAATCACATGTTTAGCGTGTCCAGCCTAATAAATGGGTAGCTCCCTACCTGTATTTCATGTGTTTGCAGCAGTTTCCACCAGCGCCGCTAGTGATCTCCCTCCTGCATGACCACCTCTTAGCTGAGAGGCACACTAGAGATCTCTCTCCCCGCCCTTCCCGCCCTGCAGTCTCCTTCCCCATCTCTCAGCTGGGCGGGTGCTCTATGTGCTGGTGGACCTGGATGCTGGCGAGGCTGTGGTCGAACCTAACTGATGAAACGTGGGCATGGGGTGCCCATTAGACCTGATTGGCCCACATGGTGGGCTCTCAATGTCCCTGGACCCCACTGCGCATGGTGGCTCTGTGGTGACCATTTGGAAGCTACATGGTGAATGTGTAATAGACAGGCATGTGGGAACACGCCTGGTGAAGGCTAATGTGGGCTATATCGTCTCATTTGATTCCAGCCTAGGATTCATTTCCCTGCTCCGACAAGCTCTTGGGTCAGGGGCGGAGCTTCCGGGACCCGGGGTGTGTGACTTCTGGGGTAAGCTCGGGCCCCAGCAATTCATCTTTTAGCAAATTAAGCACTGGAGAAAAGAATCTTGCCAAATACACAGGATGTAGTTACCAGAGTTGGAATTTGATACAGTCACGCAGATGAGTCTGCGCTACTGTTACAAGGAAAACGATGGACCTTTAATCAAGGTACCTTGAGGGTCAAGGCCTTGGCTTCATGTCTTATTCTAAAGACACCAACCGTGATTGATCCATTGGGTGTCATGTGATTGTGGCTAGCAGGGGGTGCAGATAAGCAAGTCGTAGGGAGATGCACACTTCTCCATTTCAGAGTGCTCCTGCCCCCTCAGGCCCCATTAGTTGTACCTCCCTACTGAGGCCTCAAACTGGTCGGTGACTTCAGGGCCTTAAGGCAGTGGCTAGCTCCACCTCACCACAGTCATGCCTTGATGTCAGCCTGCAGTCTGTCTTGTAGACCCCTTGCTACAGCCAGGCCACACACCCCTGGCTCCTGATTGACTGCCCCTGGTAAAAAAGGTCCATCCAGAGGAACAGGAAGGTGGACAGACAATTGCTTGGGCCTCTATTCCTGATCCCAGCCTGTCTGTACCCGAGCCTGTGTTTGTCCCGACCTGTTCCTGAACACCTGGTCTGGACCTGTCCCTGCTCTTGTGTTCCTGCTCTGCTCCCACTTCCTGGACCCAATCTTGACTCTGTTTCTCAGGGCCCAAATCCAAAAGCCCCTCGATGTCCCAAAGCACAAGTGTGTGGATGGGGCTAAGATGGTTTGAAGTTGTAGACCTGTCCACCTTACAGAGATCCCATCTCATTCCTCCTTAACCATGTCCCCCACTGTTGCCAAGGCAGGGGCAGAGCTAAGGAGCATCTGAGGGAGTGGCCTGTGCATCTATCTTGCACAATTTCTCCCCCTCTCTTCCTCCCTCTGAGGGAGTTACAAGGACAGAAATTAAGAAGAAGTCTGTCCCTGCAGCACCATTCTGCTTCCTGCCAGCATTTGAATGAGTGGGTAAAACTGTTGCCATTTTGTGGGGTCAATGGGTGTAACTTGGAAGGTCAAGGAGGGGCAGAGTTTCCCTCTCACTTTGTACTGTCGTTACACCACTGCTCCTGTTGATCCAACAACCGAGCTCTGCATTGTTTGCCTGGTGAGTAATTTCTGTGTATCCATTCAGCCCTGGAGCAGCTGAGCCAAACATCAATATTTTTTCCCTTCTATTTGGCTGTTTAGATAAACGAGGGCAAGCAGATTTTCAAGCTGTGTGGATAGATTTTGAGTGCCGTTTTGCAATGCTGCACCATCACTCTCTCCCTACAGTGCTCGGTTCTGCCGAAAGCTTCTCTTCCAAGCCACACCACACGCAGCACAGCTTCCGTTTATGAGATCTGACAAGATCACAGCCCTAGGTGGCACAGTTGCAGGCTGTATTTAATAAAGGTGCAACTATATATTTTTTGCAGACACTGCCAGTTTCCAATCACTTGTTTTAGTTGCTAAAGCCCCCACTTGTTCAAGGATCAGGAGGTGAGATCTCATGGGCACATAATAACAGAGAGGAATATAGCAGCTACTCATTTTGAACAAGTCTCTGGCCACAAAAAGATGATCTTTCACCTCTATGATGATTTGGGGGAAAATCAGAGAGACTATGGGTAATTTCAGATGTTATGGGACCACGGTCAACCACAGTGAATCGCCTGTGGTGGTCGTTTGTCCCATAACATCTAATTGCTCCCTGCCAGATGTTCACCACAGTGAACCCCTGGCGGGTAACAAATTGACCACGATTCTGGACCTCCAGCCGCCCAGAGGTCCAGAATCATGGTGGGATCAGGCTCCAACCATGATTGGATTGGCCACAATCCAGGATCGGCCGAAGGTAACATCTGTTACCTTCCGCCGGCCCGGATTGTGGTCCCGACCATGGGACGGGATCGGGTACAGCGGCCAGATGAGCTCTTGTGGGCCCCTGGCTCTGGCAAGTTTCTCCACAGCTTCAACCACTAAGCCCCTGGCACCTCTTGGCCAGGCCTCTCTGGCTTGGCTTCTCCAGCCAGCTAACCCCAGGACAACCCTATCTGCAACAGGGCCCGGGTTGGACTTCCAACACCTTTCTCTTCAGCCATTCTCAAGCCCAGAGGCAGGCTCTTCTTCACCTATGGGTAAAACACACACATGACGGTGGCCTGACACCCTTACAACCCAACCCCGGGGCAGAAAATCCCAGGCAACATGGTCCAGGTCAGGTTGGGTCACCAGTTCCACGTGACTGTGGAGCCGTGTCATTGGACACACATCCTGGGTATGGCCCAGAAACACAACAAATGTATGGGTGGGCAGCCCAGCCCCCGCTGTGCTCCCACCATCCTGCCCGCCACCATGATGGGCAGCCCTGGCAGCCAATGACAGCTGGCCATGGCGGCCCTGATCTGGGCCGGGGTCATGGTGGGCCACAAAAAATGTGATAGCCCACTGTGACCCAATTTGACCCGGTCAGGTGGGCCCTAGGCCCGGTGTCTGACCTCGGAGGCTTTCCAAGGTCAGAGTCTGAGCTAGCCACCGACATGGCCTGGCCTGGGGCAATATCTGGCAGTGCCTCAACAAATGTGCCAGGGGTCCACGGACCTAAGTGTGCCACCGTCATGTCTGTTTTTACCTTCTCTCTGACCCTGGGTGGTGATTTCTCCCCAAATGAGTTCAGCCTTATGTCCCTGAGGCTCCTCAGATGGCTTGCAGTTCCCTACCATGCCCACCTGGTACCACTCAGGCTACGTTCATTGGCCACATTAACCCTTTGGGGACTTTCGGCATTGTCTAGCCAGGAGGGGAGACCTCCCCACAGTGACTTACCAGCACTTCCTATGGGCCTGGTTCTGCAATGACTCAGTAGAACCCATTACAGCACCCATTGGAAGAGATCTGTGAAGCTTGAAAGTTTGCATGCTCTCTCCATCAGGAGCTGGTCTAATTAAGGTGCCATCTTTCCTACTTTGTTTCTTGTTCTAAGAAAAAGCAGCCACTGGGCTTGACTTCCTTTTGATGGGCAGCCGCAGTAGCTAGTCATGCGTGATTTTAATAGGGAATGATAATGCTTTGTCAGTTCTAGGAGCGAGAGAGGAAGTTCATAGAGATAACTTGAGTAAACCTGAAGCATGATGAAAGGGGAACAGCATTTTTCTTGTTAAATGGATGTCAGCTTTTGAATGTTTGAACAGGTTTCTCATAGTGAATCATCTAAAACCATCTATTATTTAGGAACTATTTTTAAAAAGTAAGTTGAAGAAACATAGGTTGTTGAGGGGAGGTTATCTCCAAAGAAAACATTATGGAACATCACAAATATCTAAAATAATTTTTTATTGCCTACTTTTAGAGCTTGATCTTAGTTTCATGTTTATGGTTAGTTAACCTTATTCACTATAAGTGCACATTGCAAAACACTGTTGTATATGCTAACTGTGTTCCTTAAAGACACATACAATGATTAGTTCTTTTGAAACTGCAGATAAGAAAATTTAAATCTCTCAAGAGATGCAAGCCATATATAAAAGAACAAAGGTAAAAGTACAAAGGTCAAAATTCCTTTCAGAAATGAGCCCCTTTAATTTTTTGAGCCAACACCGGTGAGGACAAGGAATCAAGGGTCTTGAGTTCTCTTTCCATTAAAGCTGAAAGCATTCACTGAGGAGATGGATATAATAAGGAATTGATCACTGAGTAAAATAGTTTAAAATAATAATTTTTAAAAAATTAAGAAATATATTTTAAAATCTAAAATTTCAAAAATTAAAAATAAATAAGCAGTAACTAGAAAGCCCAGCCAATTGTGTTGTATAAAGTCAACTTGAGGTTTAATAGTATTTTGGAATTCAGTTTATTAATTGGTCAATTTGTCATTTAAAAGCAACAGTTAATCTATTAAAACTGTTAATCAGGTAGGAGTCCTCCTTTCCGTTTCTGTCACTTACTAGTTAATTAGTTACTAGTTACTGTATCACTTACTAGTTAATCTTGGGGAAAGTTAGTGAGGTTTTTCTCTTGGTTCCACTCAAATCAATTGTAAAATTCCCACTGATTTCCATGGGAGCATCAATAGGGCTGCTCTCATATAAGTGGTTTGAGGACTGAAGCTGCAAACGCCGGTCAAGGGCGACAGGATTGGAGAAGGTTTTGACTCTACACTGTGAGCTTCTATGTCAAATTTTGCAATTTCCCATCTTTAGATTTTGACATTGATCCAATTGCTACACCAAAGTTGCTTGATCATGATTTTTTTTAAATATACACAACTTTGGCAGTGAATCAAGACAGAAGTAACATATCAGAAGTGACTTGTCAAAGGACAGCCAACATCTTTATATTGATAGTTCAATAAGAAAATAGAACTGTCAAGTTTTTATACTCAAAATGAGGGTTTAGAAATTAAATATCAAACAAGTTTGACTTTGAGGACAAGTTTCTACCTAGATCTGTCTTACATCGCCATTTCTTATGGGTCAGGAACCCACGGCTCAGGAAATGAGAAGCCTCCAGTTTGGCTTTGCTACAGTAACAAAGACATTGCCAGCTAGTTTACACTGAAAATTGCAACTAACTTTCCCTTATCCACACACTTAGGACCCTAACTTCTTTGGAAATATGCGTATCTGATTATTCCGATCCAGTCTAATTCAGAACCCCTTTTACCAATTTGCTGATCCTACTTTGGGATCCCCTCACCTGATGGGTTGGGCACTGCTCTGTACTGTTTTGCCCCCCTCCATAGCCCCACATTCCTACTCTAACTAGAGAGGAATAATGCATAACCCACCAGGTATCTTTTCTGTGGATAGACTTTGATTTTCAATGTAATCACTAGATGGCAATGTCTTTGTTACTGTAGCAAAGCCAAACTGGAGGTTTCTCTGTAATTGTTTAATCTTTCTCTGGAGGCTTATCTTTATTCTTTATGACAGTTGCAACGTCTGTCAGGGTAGGGCATTTCAAGAAATCTTTTTAAAAGTACTTGCAATGGATTCCTTTGTCTCCCATTGAAGTCAATGGGAAGTCAATGTGGCGTTCTTTTGAAAATCACTCCTTTTACACTTCTGAAACTGGAGGTAAAACCGTAAATGCATTTCCTGAGCCTTGGGTTCAAACTGAACCCGTCTATCCACAGAAAAGATACCTGGTGGGTTATGCATTATTCCTCTCTGGTTAGAGTAGGAATGTGGGGCTATGAGAGAGGGGCAAAACAGTACAGAGCAGTGCCCAACCCGCTAGGTGAGGGGATCCCAAAGTAAGATTTAGGAACCCAAGTAGGGTCAGCAAACTGGTAAAAGTGGTCCCAATGAGATTGGATCTGAATAATCAGATATGCAAATTCCCAAAGCTTAGGGTTCTAAGTGTGTGGATAAGGGAAAGTTAGTTGCAATTTTCAGTGTAATCACTAGGTGGCAATGTCTTTGTTACTGTAGCAAAAGCCAAACGGAAGGTTTCTCTTTAATCCTTCTGCCTGTATATTTTGTTGTCTCCATCACTCTTGGCTGGAAGTTACATTGGGTGAAAAAAATGGCAGCCTTGCTAACTGGTATCACTGAGGGCCTTTTTAAACGAGCAGGATTTGTGCTGCAGTTTAAATCTGTGGCTCTGGGAAACCCCCGTGGGAGAGGAGGGGCTTTAGATGCTCTTCTGTGAACTGGAAGTCACCCGCGCACCATTAGAAACAGTGGCGCCATGTAGGGTGGCCACTGATGCATTGGCAGAAAAGAGGGCAATAATTTGCATGACATTTACATATGCTAATTATATACTAATTTATGCAAATGTACGGGACAGGGGGCAGGTTCAGAAGTGGGTGGAGCCAACACAATTGTAGGCGGGGTTAATAGTAGGAGGAGCCAACCAAATCGTTAAGCCGGTGGTGTGGCTTAAACCAGTAGCAAGGGATTCCTAGAGCTAACATTGGAGGGAGATTACATTAGTTAATCCTGTGAACTCCTTGCTGCTGCGTGAAGCCCTGCCACTGGGGGATAGAGAGCCCTCTTACTAAGGTCCCATCCAATGTCTTTCTCCTACTAGTCCCATTTC